>JARHVA010009220.1:0-142500 GCA_037957365.1 Torreya grandis | reverse complement strand
AACCCAAACCATTATTATAATTACATGGATAATGGAGAGAGATACTAGGTAAGTGACTTGGTATAAGTCTATATAGGTCTACACTAGCATCTCCTAGATCCAAGCATAGTGATCCCCTCTGTCCTTTATATGTCAAATGATTGATGACTAATTATACATAAGCTTATCAATACCCTTGTCTACCACTAACTGAGAGCCAAGAATACCAATGATGCCCTTCATCATGTTTGGTATCACTGATACCTACACATGAGAAAGCCTCACTTTTCACTTCACATCCACAATAGGTGCATTGACATCTCCAAAATGATCAACCTAGTTGTAGGCCACAAGATGATGGTGGGAATCATGAATGGACATCAAATTCCCATTCCTAGGAAGAATAATAATCTAGTATACATACATGAGAGTTATTACCCAAACTTTTAGGGCTTGAGTAAACACAAAAGTGTTCTGGTTAGGGTCCTTATATGTCAACATGTCATATAGAAACTAGTTGGAAGAAGGGGTGATCCCCACCCATGCAATACAAAGAATCCCCACTCACTCGAGAAACACCAACTCATCAACTATCAGAAGTGATAAAACTCAAGGGAGACACTTCTACTCCCAAGATCTACTCCATCAAATGTACACCCCCTAAAATAAGTAAAGAGACCCTATGGTAGTCAGACAATCAATAAAATGTATCTCATGGTCTAAACAAGTTTAAAATATTCAATTATCTTCTACAATCATAAAATTTCCCTATGGTGGAAATGTAACCACCTCAAGTAAATACATAACCACCTAACAATGGCAACACCATAACCACTCTGAGGTGGTTCTAAACCCACCATGGTGGTTACTAAATTGCCACTTATAAAATGCAATAGTTTAGTAACCTGAGTTGTGGTTTTGCCAACTATCTGTAGGTTACCCAAAAATCCACCTAAAGCCACCAAAAATCCTCTAGTTTATAATAGACATGAAAAATCCAAATGTACCCTACCCCACAGTGATCACAAAGCAAAAAAAATTCACATTTAAATGGATTTTAGCTATAATTTGAACAAATTTCCCAATTTGGGGAAAAAATGAAAAGTTTACAAAAACTGACCTGATGTGGCCCAATTATGCCTCATGCTAGAACATTCACCATCCTTATGTCATCCTCTTTTTGATTAATAATTTCATTCTCAAAATGGTCACTACTAAACTAGAGCTTAAATAATCTCCTTCACTACAAATGACACAAATGAATTTTTTTGGTAAGTTTTTTAATATATTAGGCCAAAAACTAGCCATTTTATTTCAAAATTTTTCTATTTTTGGAAAATTTTGTACATTTTCATTTATTCCTACATGTCTATGTGTTATTTTTATGAGTATTTCAAACCAATATTTTTTCACTAACATTTTAATGACATTTATATCTTTTTGAGCAAACTTTTACATTTTTATAGGTACACATGGATCCACACTAGATTCAATCCCCTGATAGGATGGTTTAGGTAGTATGATTTTTTTTATACATATGTTATGTATTATTTTATTATTCCAATTACATATTCCACTTTTTTCCTTAAAATCGCACATGAATCTCATCTTTTGTATACAGGTTACATGAATTCCTGACAAGATTCATTCCTCTATATAAGTAAGTGAGGTAAGTATCTATAACTTCCTATTTCTTTTAAGTATGCCTTACTTGGGAATACACCTTGCCAACTTCATGACAATGAGCCCTACATAGGGGGTAATATGTATGCACCTAAAAATTACATGGTGTGACATTTTTGATACAAATATGATGATGATGTAATGACATCCTATTTTGTGCTCTAGAGGGAACTCTCTAGCTCTAAATCCTCCCATGCTTCCACATTCATATTTTAACCCCTTTCTATCCCCTTTATCATGAGCTTCCTATCCATTTACACATTATTTTAAAAATTTACCATGAGTGATGAAACTACTACCTTAGGTGACAAAACTGCCCCTCTAAGTTATGAAACTACCTCTTATTTTCCACAACCATCATGTCAATTTTGAAATAAAGGAGGTGGTTATGATATAAAAGGGTTTTTATAAATTATGGGTGGTGGTTTTGTTATTTAAAAGGATGATTTTATCAAGATAAGTGGTGGTTCTACAATTTCCCCTACATAAAGAAGCGATTTTATCACAATTAAAATGCCTTCCAAAATTAGCTCTTCTAACTCCATTTTTCATGCATTTTACACAACTAGCTTCATGTTTCTTATTTTAATCACCTTCTATTTAATTATAATCATGCCTAAATCACTCACTCTCCTAATTTTATCCTTCTTTAGTTCATCTTAATTTGAACTCACTGTCACACTTAGTTGAACTTTCCCATGCAAACTCCATTCATCTCCTACAAAAAGGCCATTTTGGGCCTAATTTGATATCCAAAAATTACTATTAGAGATTAGTATCGATAATATTTTTCAGCCATATAGTTTCTAAAATTGTCAAAATATTTATCCCCTAGTATTTTTGACTTAAATTTATAGTTTTAAATGAAGAAGTGTCATTGGTGAGAGTAACATAGACCTTTCAAGACAAGACATTAGCCAAACTCAGTTTAGTTGCTCTTATTTCTATGTATTATTTCTTATCCCCTTTTTTTTATCTTTTTTTATATTTTGTAAATACTTCATTTAGAGAGTTTCTTGATTTACATAAGATCATACATAGCTAGTTTGTTGAGGATTCTTCTATCAACACACTACTTGTACTTCAACTAATTTATTCTTGAATCAATTTGGAGTTATTTTGATTTATAGCATTTGTTATTGGTTATATTATATTTATTATAAATTTTTATTGGGATTAAATTAGTTTCCCATTAAAAATATAAAATAATCAAATCTGATAGTGAAATATATCTATCTCTTTCATTTGTTTTTGTTATAAAAATATAATTAGTTTTGATTTATGCTTTCATTCAATAGATT
The DNA here is from genome assembly GCA_037957365.1 of Torreya grandis. NCBI lineage: Eukaryota > Viridiplantae > Streptophyta > Pinopsida > Cupressales > Taxaceae > Torreya > Torreya grandis. Next base: position 139,537 of record JARHVA010009220.1, on the reverse strand, counting down.
AGTTTCCTTTCAACTTAACAATACACATTGTAGATAATTATAAAAATATATATTATCAGATATTCAATTCATTTCCATCCAAGATAACTTTTTTTTTAGTTAAGATCTAGATAAACTTCTTGCATCTTAAACAATCACCTAGGCAAACATAAAGACATAAGCAACCATAGGAGAATGTAAGAAGGCAGTAAACTATTGATATTATTAGTTTTAAAATGTTAAAACCATTAAAATTTCTCTCTTCCAAAACATAAAATTATCACTTATATATTTTATCTTCATCCTATCAATTCATTAGAGAAAATGATTGTTTGTATCAAGTTAGAAAGGTTAAAAAGCTAGCATAGTTTGCTTATAAGGGAAATTCATAGAAAGTGTTTCATTTTTTTTTATTATTTTGGATTATATATCTTATAATATTTCTTGTGTAAAATATTTTTAATTCATGTATTTATTTCATTTCATGTAAACCAATTTTTAAAAAAACATTGCATTTAGTTCACATGCAAATAAATCTAGGAAAAATCAGCATCTTGCATAGTAGTACAAGTTTCTTCCCTCTCCCATTACATGCATTCAAAACATTGAAAAGGATAAAAAAATATTTTTGATTTTAGTTGTTTTAAATTTTTGTATTCTTTAATTTTATCACTTTTTTATAGAAATTAAGTATTCATTGGTTAAAAACCTAGAAAATGCTAAAAATCATCAACAACAAAAGCCTTGCCATCTGTGCAAGCAACCACATAACAACAAAAGCCCCACCATTCATTCAAGTAACCACATAATATAAAAATACTTGTCCATATTTGAAATAAATAATATACTACATAATATTTATCCATCCACATAAACTATATATATTAAATACTTGTTTTGACATTCCATCAAGCACAATTTGCAAGCCAATGACTGAACAAGCTCATATGCTTTTCACTAGCTTCCACCTAATTTATTTTAGATGACCCTTCCTAATACACTTGGAATTATCCAAAATGGTCTATTTACTAGATTTATATCACCTATTCCAACCATTTTAACATAGTTTGACATTAGTGTTGAGTTGAGATGTGATGTCTTATGATCCACTCCAATTCCCCACTTCATCATAGAGTCCTTAGCTACTTTATAAGAACAAGAGTGCATCCCTGATCCACCTATAATTATTCTCCTATACAAAAGGTGATGACAATAAAAAATTATCCAATCTTAGTTACCCATTTATCCCATATTCTTCTCCTTGGGTCTAGCCTCATATTATATCATTCATTCTTAGTGGATGACATTGGCTAGACAAAGTCAACTCGACAGAGTAGAGCTTATCTGATAAGTTAGTTAATCTAATCTCCCTCATTTACCTAAGCTTATAATTGTCTAAGAACTATACCTTATTTTGATATCAAAGACTTGAGGTCCTTGGATCTCTATCTCCACATAGTTTGACACTCTCAATGAGCATTGGGATGATATTAAAGTCTTTTATTTCCATCACAAGAACCCATTACCACCACCTATCCCAAATCCCATTCCACTCAATAATTATCCAAACCCCTATCACTACCATTACATTAGATGCTTTAGCTAGACCTTGGTGTATCAAGTGCATAAATTAATGCTAATTTATGTGCCATAAGTACATAACTTCTATGTCATTTTCATATAAAGCATATTTGTACATACTATTTTTAGCCTATCCCAATTTAATAAATTTAGTATATGTTTATCTTAGTTTCAAATCCAATTGTCCTATAATAGATATAGTTTATCACCCTTATAAATTAGGCTATCTCCATCACCTTTAATCCTAGATAACTCCAATCTAGATCATTTTGGTATTACACAAAAATAACATTATATTTAATCCCTTCAAGATCATATCATTTGATTCAAAAGTACATCATATGAGCTAGCATTTAGACCTTCAGATTTGGAGTTGTAATTCATGTTTAGTAGAGGGATTATTTCCCCATTAATTGAAAAATCATTACATAAATAATATGATCCATTTTCTCATATACATACTGATGTGAATATATATAGTCCATTCATACTTACTCATCTAAAGGATCTTAACATATCTCCCTCAAAATACCAATTTTTTTCCCTCACACAAAGGAGGGAGATAAATTACCTAAAAAACATTATGAATAAATAATGTGGTTTCCTAATCTTTTCATAACTAGTTTAGAAATGTTACTTAATATGGGACCAATTTAAGGCCCACATCTTATGAAAAATCCTTGAGTTTAACAAACCAAAAAGCATGAATAAAAATTCCTCATGTTTAACAAACCAAAAACCATAAACATTACTAGGATATAAAAATTAATTTATTCATGGGTGGTGCTTACTTTTGGCATAACCACATTTATACTAAAAACAAATTGTAGTGAAAAATGTTTTTCATAACTTGGATACCATGACAAAAATCTATGTGATAAGGGGAAATTGAAAGATTCATTAGGTATCTTTGTTATACCCATTACTTGTGATCCATGTGTTATCCTTACAAAAGTATGGTTCTTACCCCATACTCTGTTACACTCATTTACATTGGTAAAATTTTAGTTATATGAAATGGAAGCTAAAATTTATCCAAATGTACTAGGTATTTATTTTTATCATAAAGGCACATTGATCCAAATTTTAAATAACATTATCAGTTCTTCTAATACACGTGTAAAACATGAGGAACATGTTATGTACCATTTCAACTTATCCAACTAGATCCAATCAATGCACAAGATCTAACGTAAGGTTTCAATCTCTCACAGATTCCAAAAATATTGAAAAAATAAAAAAACCAATAATATTTTCAACATCTACATATTCTATTAGCTCATTGGCATCTATGTGTTAGTTTCATGCTGATGGATAGAATATCAATTAATTATACATACACATGTGTTTCATACTTATATTTGAGTGTGATACATGAATACATAGATACATGATTAAGCACTTTTGTATGTTTGGATTTATCTCTACTCATGTCACCAAGATGTTGGGGGAATCCACATCTATGAACATGATAATTTAGGTTATATCATTCTATGGTCACTTTACATTATCATGTTTGAGATAATATGTACTTACACAATATTTTATCCATGTTTATATCCTATATAATGTAATTGACATGCTATGTTCTTGATGTTTTTGCTAACACATTTGATCCATAAGCTACAATGATATGTTTATGTTGGTTGTTTGTTATTTCATTTATGTAATTTCTTGAGTGTCTTTCCTTACTCTTTTGTTTTTATATTGAGCATTCAAAAATGCTCCATTGATTATTTCCCATGTTCCTTTGTTTACTTATTTGACATTTGAATATGTCATTACTTATTATATAGACATTTGAATATGTCATTCTTGATTTTGTTTAAATTTGACTAAGTCATGTCCATTCAATTGTGTGGCATTTAAACATGCCCCTTGTTTACGGTCTCCTTACACCATTGTATTTTGATCTACTTGTGATTTCTATTACATGTGTGCTTGATTTTTTGTTGATATTTTACTATTACTATCTAGATGTTTCCATGATCTTTGTCATGTATCTAAGGCCTTGATGTGATCACATTCCATGCACTTTAATGATACATTTTCCTAGACATGTTCTCATATATGTTACATGGTTAATTCATAGTTATATGGTTTCCTTATTATTTTGAGGTGAGGAAATTACCAATTTATATTCTTCATTTACCTCAAGTTGGGTATATCAGTGGGGTTATGATATAGAGGCATGTATTCCACACATTTATAATTTTAGATTCAATGGGGGCATGTCATAGAGACATGGATTACACACATTCATAGTTTTAGATATAAAGTGGGAGAATATTTTGGAAACATGTTCTCCACATTGGCACATTATTAGTTTTTAGATTTCTCCATGTATAAAGGGGGCATGTTATGGTAACATGTTACCCACACACGTTTAAATTTCTATATTGGCCAAAGCCCACAATTATTTGATTCATATACACATTTTTGATAAAATTATATACCTTGGTACCATTTTTATACACATTTAAGCATGATACATATCTAAGGTGCCTATACTATGGAAATTTACACCTAATATTGCAAAATCAAAATAAATTTCAGATTTCAAGCACTTTAGGGAACTGTCACCAACCACCAGGTTGGAATTTTATGAACTATATTGATCTAATATCCTATAGTAGTTGGTTCACTTTTTGTTATGGTTGAGATGATTAAATCATTAAATATTGCCAAAAATTTAAGGTGGACTTGATTGTATCATCCAAACTCACTAGTTTGATAGTTTGACTTGATTGGGTTCACTCACACTCACCAAGTTATAAGTATGTTTAAGTTGCATGGTTTAGCTAGTCTCAATTACTACGTGGAAATTCATATTTTATCAAAGGTTGGGGGAATTTTACCTCCTATATCTATATATATATCCTTATATATATGCACTTTCCATATTTATATTTTTTCTAATCTCAATTTCAATGATTCATAATGATACATATTTAAAATAAAGTTACCAATAATCAAGACACTTACATCGATACATACACATGTAGTCCTAAAACTTTCTCTCTTTTAATTTAAATAATTTTAATACTTTAATTTCAGATTATATAAACTGATTATATACTTTAACATGTTCTTGGTTTTAGTTCAATCACCATTAAAACACTCAAGTTGGACTCAATCAAAGATAAGGTATGTTATACACACCTAAGTATGCATTATTTTCCTTTAAATTATGAATTTCATTACAATATCAAGGGGAAAAAAGACACTAATTCTAAATTATATATCACCTCAGTCTTGTACACTTGGAAAACTTAGACCTTAGTTATTCCTCTCAGTTCTAGACCTTTCCTACTTCTGCAAGTCTCTCATATGTTATCTCTTATGCCCCTTGGCCTATCTCTTAGTCTGACTAGTTTTATGTTAATGATCCCAACCTTATATCTTGTCTACAATTCATAAAATGTGTTTATATTATACTTAATGTTTTGATTCTACACCTATTTTCTTGATCTCTAGACACTTGTGTCCAAAATAGACACCTACATTGATGCAAGTGTCTTACTTTGATTTACAAATGTCAAATGCACTAAAAGTCATATAATTTTAAAATGAAATGTATCATAATGGTTGGTATAAGTGATAATACATTATTTATTCTATAAATGGATTTATATAATTATAAAATCAATCCTCAATCATTCCTCACTTATAAACTTCTTACCTACTCACTAAGTAACTTATCAAAAACATTTAATTAAGAATTTAAGTGAGGAAAGATTCCCTATTTTCTCATATTTCCATATCAACCATAGATATATCATATCTATAGGTCACTATTGTAATATCTATATTTTCCAAGTTATAATATTGATCACTATTGTACTTTATTTCCACATATTACATGATTCACACATAAGATAACATATAGGGGAGAATTACTTAAGTTTGAGGACCTCTTCAAAGTATTAGCTATGTAGGAAGTGCTCATTAATAGAGGGGTATTTATGGAAGCTCAACACCATGTTCCCACTAACCCATTTTATCCCATAGCCACTATGAATATGAAAAACTAGGGTTTGATAATTTGATAAGGAATGACAACCTATGATCTATATCTGAATGCACCAAATCAAAGGTAACAAAAAAACCTAGAAGCATCAATGTGGTCACATCCTATTTCATCAATTATTTCATATAAGACACCTACATCCAACCAAGACATTGGTGTCAACATAACCATCTCATGATGATTTAAGTTTCTAAAAATACAAAGACACTTAATATAAAAATTGGTGATTGTTCTAGAATATTCTTCCAGTATGTTTCTTGCATATTCTAGATCTAGATATGTATTATCATCAGTGTTAGGAATTAAAAAAATTTAAATTAGATTTAATATAACCATAAATAATATATAAATTACACAATATCATGCATCATGGAAACATTCCTCAAATTATAGATATAATGAAAGCATTAAAATGGAGAGAACAAGAGTCAATCACACAACACAGATCTAACATGGTTCACCCAATGTGGGCTACATCCACCAAGAAAGTTCTAAATATAAATTGTAATCAAAACAAAAGACTACAATGAACTCTCATAGAGATATAAAAATCTCCTGTAGAAAATGTTGCACTTTCACCTACACCTGCACAATGTTCTATCTCACAAGTTGTTAAACCACACCCTGTAATGAACATATACACTTTGTAAAACACTTGAAATTTGACTATGATACTCAAATCCACACCATAAAAATAAAAAATGGGGTAAAATAGACAAAAGGAGGATAAATTACACCATGCTTATCCAATATAAGGATCATCCACTAAGGACAACTCAATTCTACCTCATCAAGCTCATCCAAAAACTCATCCATGAAGGAACATGCCAAGATTGGGTCTCCACCTTTTAAGGCACATTTTCCAAAAAAATGTGATCATAACCAACTCCTTGGAATAAATAAGGCATCCCATTTTCCAATAAATAACTAGCTACCATAGAATAGGGAAGCTAACATGAAAATAGACAGCTAATAACTAATTCCATAAAATATAGAAACATAGAAATTAGAAATATACTAGGAATATTCCACTCACATGTAGAGCAAGGTTACACAAAATTTGGAGTGGGGAAAAATGTTTTCCCCACATTAGTGGAGATATTTAGGCCCCCAAAGTATTCCCCTAAGGTCATGTGATAGCCCCAAATGGCTCCACACTCAAAAATCTCCCACTTGGAGATCATTTCTCATGAATAAAATCTATCATTGATCCATGACCACTAAGGCCAACCAATTATGAACATAGTCTCAACTTGTATAATTTGACCACCTTAGTCATCATATATGTAGGATTCTAACTAGTATGAATCTTTTCCAACTTCACTAAGTTATCCTCCAATGCTATCTTGATGAAGTGATAATGTAACTGAACATGTTTCATCCTCAAGTAGAAAATGGAGTTCTTTACCAAACAAATAACACTCTGACTATCATTATTTAGTCTCCCAAATTATTTCTCATGCCTCAACTCTTTAAAAAAATCCTATAACCAAATCATCTCCTTGCTAGCCTCTATAGAAACAGCATACTCTACCTCTATGGTTGATAAAGCCATAACTTTATATATCTTAGAAATACAACTAACCATTATATCTCTAATATTAAATATATATCCTATCATACTTTTCTTGGTATCAATATCCCCTACCATATCCAATCCAACATAACCACTTAAAGTGGTATCTGATCCACCATAACATAATGTAAAATCCATGGTTCCTCTCAAATACTGAAGAATATATTTAACTACCTACCAATGCTCATAACCTAGATCACACAACTCCCATTACTTGTGAAATATCTATCCTAGTACAAACCATGGCATAAATCAATTTGCCAACTACCGATGAATAAGGTACCTTAGACATCTTAAGATTTTAGCTGTTATCTTGGGACACTACTCCTTTGATAATCTAAAGTGGCCTATCAAAGGAGTACCAATAGATTTAGCATCCAAAATGCTAAACCTTTCCAAGACTTTATTCACATACTCTGATTGGTATAAGATTAGCTTTCTCTCCTTATTATGAGAAATCCACATACCAAGGATTTTCTTTACAACACCCAAATCCTTCATAAAAAAGGAGTCACTAAGTTATTTTTGGAGCATATGAATATGTTGTATGTTCCTTCCTATAACTAACATGTTATCGACATACAAGTATAATATAATAAAGGTACCATCATCAAAATATTTAATGTACACATAATGGTTAAAATGAAACCTTTGACATTCTTATTCCAACATAAAACAATCAAATTTCTTATACCATTTCCATGGAGCTTATTTCAAGCCATACAAGTTTTTCTTTAGTTTTAACACATAATTATCCTTAATTTTGACCTCATAATTCTATGGTTGTTTCATATACAACTCTTCATCCAAATCACCATGAAAAAAAGAAATTTTCACATCTAATTATTCTAAGTGCAAATCCTCAACTACAACTAAACCAAGAATAGTCTTAATGGAAGTCATTTTTACAACATGAGAGAAAATTTCATCAAAATCTGTCCATGATTTTTGTGCAAACACCCTGACCACCATCCTAGCCTTATACCTTTTTATCCCTTAATCCTTTTCTTTTATTTTTAAGATTGACTTAGTTGGCAATGCACTCTTTCCCTTGGCTAGCCTTACCAATCCCACATTTGGTTCTCCATGAAATATCTATGCTCTTCATCCATGGATTGCTCCCACTTCAACTTAGCATCTACCTACATTAGTTCCTCATAAAACTCTAGTTCTCCACTATAAGTGAGTAATAAATAATTCAAAGAAGGAGAAAAATGTTAAGGTACTCTGCTTACCCTAGAAGACCTTCTTACCATAATATTTTGGGGTCCTTGTGTAGAAGGTTCCTAAACTAAATCCTTGGATACTTTGTTATCCACAATGCCATCTAATACTGTGTACTCTTTTTAGTCTTGATCCTATTCCTACAACTGATCCTTATGCATGACTTTTTCATTAAAGACTACATTTCTATACCAAAATATTTTCCTATCTTTAATGCTCCATAAATGAAAACCAAAGACATATTCACCATATCCAAAAAATGTGAATTTCTCTAATTTATCCTCTAAATTGGTCTTATTCTATTTCATAATGTGAGCAAAAACCTCACATACAAAGACTCTAAGAAAAGAATAATCAACATTCTTACCAGACTAAGCTTGTTTATCAATTCCTCCATTCAAAGGCATAAAAGGTCCTCTATTAATCATATATACTATCATGCTAATAGCTTCTTCCCAAAATTGTAAAGGTAACCCTGCATGTAACCTCATGATCCTAGCATGTTCCATTATTTTTTTGTTCATCCTTTTAGATACCCCATTCTGATGTGGAGTCCCTGGAACTATCCTTTACCTATGGATTCCATTTTTAGAAAAACAATCAAAGAAAGCATTACTACAATACTCACCTCCATTATCTAATCTAAGATAATTCAACTTAAGACCTATTTCATTCTCAACTAAAGCTTTCCACTTCTTAAAAGTGTTAAATACACCAAATTTATTTTTAGTGCAATAAACCCAAACTTTCCTAGTTACATAATTAATAAAGGTAACATAATAATTAGATCCACTGATAAAATATACCTGATCTGGTCCCCATACATCTGAATGTACCAAATCTAACTTGTCTCTTTATTTGTGGGTCTAACCTTTAAAAACTTAACCCACTTATATTTCACATACACATAAGTCTCACAAAAGTTAAGATCTAGTTCTTTCAATCCAAGTAACTTATATTTTAAGATTTGCATGCCTTTATGGCTCATATGACCGAGCCTGTAGTGCCATATAGTTACATCTCTATAAGCACCAACTAAATCAATAGAATCAACACTACTATTAAAATATAAATTACCAACTATATTACCTCTCAAGATCACAAGATCACCTTTGTTAACTTTCAAGGAATCTACAATAAATAATACTAAACATCCCTCACTACCCAATTGCGCCACTAAAACCAAACTTCATCTCAACATAGGAACATGCCTAACATATTTAAGGATCCATGTGTTCTCATTCTACATTTAACCTAAACACAACCTTTCCTTACTATCTCACATGGTTCATCATCACCAGGATAAACATGTCCTATATTATTTTGAACATAATCAATAAAATAATGCCTATGTGGGGTGGCATGAAAAGAAGCCCCTAAATCTAAAACCTAAGACTCAAAAAACCTATTTATAGAAAGAATTAAGGCATCTTGACATGATTTACCTTATGTCATAATTACCTCATTTGTTTCCTCTTTATTGGTATTCTTATCCCGAAGTGATAAAAAATCCTTCTTTAAGTGTCCACTCTTCCCACAATAGCATCATATCATTTTGGATCTAGATATCAATTTAGATCTACCTTTTGAATTTCCATGGTTTCTTTTGATCTTATCATTTTTCCTCCCTCTATTATAAATGGATAAATCATTACCTAAATATAATTTACTAGTGTTTTTCCTTAGCATCTCCTTGCTAAGGATCACACCTACAACATCCTCCAAATTTAAGCTTCCCTTGGTAGGGACCACATAACTCACAGCCATAACCAAACTATCCTAACTATTAAGCAAAGAGCATAAGATTAGTAAATCTCTAACTTCATCTTCAAACTTAATTCTAATAAAAGTGATCATACTTACAACCATATTTAAATCATTTATATGATTAGCAATAGAACCATTCTCAAACATTTTCATGTTAAACAATCTTTTCATAAGAAAATTTTTATTAGAAGCCTAGGGTTTCTCATATAACTTTTCAAGTTTATCCATGAGATATTTTGTGGTTTTCTCATCAAAATTATTAAATGCAATAGAATATTCAATTCATAACCAAATGGCTCCCAATGCCTTCCTATTAAGTAATGACCAATCCACATCACTCATACTTAGAGGTTGTTCTACTTTCCCCTCTAACAGGAGATGTAACTCCTTCTGATATAGGTAATATTCCATCTACATTTTCCACAAAACAAAATTATTACCATCAAACTTCTCAACCTTTAGTCTTATCTATTCTCCCATATCTCCCACTTAAGCTAATAACCTTCCTGTGATTTACCACTTCAGAAAAACACACAACAAATGGCTCTGATACCAATTGTTAGGAATTAAAAAAAATTTAAATTATATTTAATATAACCATAAATAATATCTAACTTACGTAATAACATGCATCATGGAAACATTCATCAAATTATAAATATAATGAAAGCATTAAAATAGAGAGAACAAGAATCAATCACATAACAAAAATCTAACGTGGTTCACCCAATGTGGGCTACATCTACCAAGAAAGTTCTCAATATAAACTATAATAAAAAAATACTACAATGAACTCTCATAGAGATAGAAAAATATCTTGTATAAAATGTTACATAAAATGATGCACTTTCACCTACACCTACACATTTTGTTTCTCACAAGTTGTTAAACCACACCCTGTAATGAACACATACACTTTGCAAAACACTTGAACTTTGACTATGATCCTCAAAACCACACCCTAAAAATAAAAAATGAGGTAAAATCCACAAAATGAGGATAAATTACACCATTCTTATCCAATATAAGCATCATCCACTAAGGACAACTCAATTCCACCTCATCAAGCTCTTCCAAAAACTCATCCATGAAGGAACATGCCAAGATTGGGTCTCCACATTTTAAGGAACATTTTCCAACAACATGTGATCATAACCAGCTCCTTAAAATAAGTAATGCATCCCATTTTCCAATAAACAACTATCTCCCACAAAATAGGCAAGTCAACATGAAAATTGACAACTAATAACCAACTCCATAAAATATGGAAACGTGGAAATTAGAAATATACTAGGAATATTCCACTCACATGTGGATCAAGGTTCCACAAAAGGTGGAGTGGGTAAAAATGCACTCCATACATTATTGGAGCTCTCTAGGCCCTGAAATTATTCCCCTAAGGTCATGTGATATCCCCAAAGGGCTCCACACTCAGCAATCAGAACCAAGTATCTTGTTTTCATTATCATTACAATATCTAGCATAGTTGTACTTTCTATTTTTAGCATATCTCAATATAATAAATTTATTATATGTTTTATCTAAGTTTTATAATTAATTGGCCTATTATAGATATATTTATCACCTTTGTGCTTATTCAGTTTAATATTATTAACCTTTTCAATCCCAATAGGATCTACATCCTAATTTAGGTTTAAACACTTATAAGGGTATTTGTTCTTTGATTTTAAATTTTCAAATATTTTACTGATATAATTTACTTCATATTTTGTATCATTTATGGACATTTATTGATAAATGTTTTATTTGAGGTTTGTATGAAGCAATTTTCACACTTGAATCCTTATCTTAAATACAAAGTGTAGTTACAATAAGGTAGAAAATATATCTATCCTTTTACTCTAGCATTTTCAATAATAGAATAAAATGAGGGAGTTTTTAGACATATATATATATATATGTAATTAGAAATTTTAAGATGTTATTCAACCCTATATTTACCATATATGAGTTGTGTGTCCATATATGACTCTTTCCCACACTCTTTCCTATATGTTTACTTTTCTATGGGATCAAACTTCTTGATTTATTATCAATAACCTACAGGAATTCCATAGTTTGTTCCTAATACACTTATAATCATAATTATATTTTTTTATAGATCATTAAATAATTATTTCTTATACCTCAAGTACCTCCTATTAAAATCTGATGAATCTAGATACTATATTCATCCATATGTACTAAATCTATTCACGTATCTTATAATGGTTATTGTCTTGAATCTATATATTTCCTATGGCTAGGACCATATGTTTAGCATGTTTTTTGTGTGATGAGACATAAAAATGGCCTCATATTCCTACATAATATTTTCCTATAACATTCTCTTTTTGTAACAAGTTCCATCCCTAATACTCATAATATACTAATGTGCATATGAAATGTGTGTTTGTCTTTGTGTGTATGAAAATTAATCTTGAGTTTAATATGATATTTCTAATTTTTCTAATATATTTTAATGGTTTTATAATAATTTAATATTTTCATGGAAAAATTATAATATAAAATAATATTTTTTAAATATGTTTATAACCTACAACCATTATGGTATATGCACCTACATCCATTGGTTGGATGGACTTTGGAGCTACAAAGCACCCATAATAACTAGTTGGAAGAACCCATATCCATAGATGTAGGTGTACCCATTATATTAAATCATAAAAAATCTAGTTTTAATTTCCAAATTATTTTCCAAACCATCCAATAAATAATAGATATATAAGGTGACAAAATTTTGTAATAACCATATGGATAATTCATTGGACCATGTCATCATAACTATGATTGTATGTCCATTTGGTTTTTGTCATTATATCTTATTATTTATGTTGATATAATTTATTAAACATTATAAATATTATGTTTTTAACCTATTATTATTATGTTTAGATAATAATCACCTACCTCCCCTATATAAGGATAAGATTTGTAGGTGATAGCTAGTGTGGAAAAGATAGAGATTAAATAAGATTTGTAATATTTTATACTTTGTTTTAACAATCATTTTATTTCTAAAAAAATGATCAATTAAATTAAGGTGATTTGAGATAAATTAATATTAATCAAAGTAGGGATATGAGCATAAGTCCAACTAAGTAAGGTCCACTCGCAAGGATTTATTGTGATAATCCCATCCATTAAATATTTCAATTTTGTCATGAGTTTCCATTCCAGCTTTATATTTACCCTTTTGGTTTTCATGGTCAATTACATTAAAATAAATTTATTCTTAAGTGTGATTGATAAATTATCTATGTATAAAGTGTGTGAAACTTATAACAGGATCTAAATTAACAAATCAATTCTAGCCAATTTATATTTTTGTAATTTTGTAATTCATTTATTGCATCTATGTTTACGTTATGTCATTTACATTCTTAAAAAATGTATTTAAATACATGAAAATAATATTATATTATAATTTATAATATCCTAGTATCACATATATAGTATGTATACCTTACCAAAGAATACTGACCCTAGGTTGACAATTTAATGAAGAAGCATTGTCAATAAACCAAATGGTTTCCCCTCTAAAGTACATATGTCAACTTTTATGTTCCATCACATAAATTTTAATTGGTTGTTTTTTTTTTCTCATAATTTTATCACTATTACTAGGGAATTTTTAAAGCATTATAATCTTTAAAGGTTAGGTAAGACTTACTTTATTAGAGTAATATTTCCTATTTTCATAGAAGTTAATATTTCATGCTTTCTAGCATAATATTTTTTGCTTTCTAAATAAATTATATTGATTTAAAGAGTTAATTCATTTATTTATAAGTTATAATTTAAATTTATTCTAATTAGTATAATTTAAAAAAAAAATCAAGCTAACCATGTGTAGGGTAGGGTATAAAACTAGTTTTTTTTTGTGGAAGTGTTTGTATGTAGCATAAGAAAGATTTATTGGGAAGAATATTCTCTAAAATATTAAAATTATCCATGTAAGAATAAGTTTTGGAATAATATTAAACAACAAATATATAAATTTTATGAATAGAGATATCACCTGCATTAATATAGATATCATTTTTAGAAAAATAATAACTACAACTTTAAGAGAAAAACAATAATTGATTCACATTAGTTACTTGAAACATAAGAAGAAAAAACAAAGGATTTGTTGAATAAAATATTAAAATAGTATAATAACAAGGGGTAGGAGAATTTTTATACCCCTGATAATGGCATATTTTCACCATTCCAAAGGTTTCCTATCTAGTTACCCTACACTTAATAATCCGGTATTCAACTCCCTCCACCCTCACCCAAACCCATCTCTAAAAGAAAACTTAAAGCCATTTAAGCCAAAAAACCATATAAATTGATTAAAACACTAAGCTAATTGAGAAATACATCTTTTTTGAGCTTATACAAGAGTTTATAATAAGTCACACTCCATCACCACTAGTCAAGAGCTTTTCCTCTCCTATAAAGAATTCTAAAGACACTATTCAGTATGAACCTTGGGATAAAATTGACAAAGGATTTGAAGAATTGGTGGAATAATTATCCTATTTCAAATAAGTATGAAAAATCATGGGTTAACACCAAGAAGGAAAAAATTAGACCATAACCTTCTAATTTCCCATTAATACCCCTATAGGTAATGCAGCCATGAATAATATTCCTCTCTCTACTTTTCCCAATTTATTAGGAATAGCTAGTGAAGATCATGATACTTTAATCTTTTATTTTGGCATCATGTGATTTAGTTACAACTAAAAATAGGATTCTTAAAAATTGGAAGTATTTCCAGCCACTCTCAAGGATGCTTAAAAATTGGAACTATTTCTAGCCACTCTCAAGGATGCAACCCTTATATGGTTTATGGGGTTGGGGAGAGATACAATCACCACTTGGAAAGGGATGAAGGATAAGTTCCTCTCAAAATAATAATAATGATACAAAATTACTACATAATAAATGAAATCTTTTAGATGTAATAAAATTAAGATGAACCATTTGAAGATTACTTGGAAAGATTTATGTTCATCTTTTATAAATATAAACAAACCATGTTGGACAAATAATCCATAAAAAAATTATTATTGAAGGGAATTAGGGGAAATGTCTTAAAGAATTATATGTAATGAGTATTATAAACATTTCATGGAATTAATTCTAATAGATCACTCTCTTATTTAAAAATTACTTAATATTAATGATGAATAAATATCGTAATAATCAAACTTCATCACTATCATCATCCAAATACAATATTGAAATCTCAAGGATAGAAGTTAGTAATCTATTGAAAGATATAAAATATGACATCATTAGTCACCTGACTATATAATTGGATACATTTCACTCATGAAGTAATAATAAATAAAAAATCCTGGACTATATACTATTTAGACTATTATAAAAAGAGAACTAATTGTAAATTCCATGTTACTTGTGTTAAAATAAAAAGTATAATGGAGGAAGATCCTAATGCATGATAGTTTCATGATATTAGAGGAAATGGAGAGAAGACATATTATGTATCCCAATGAAAATTTTGGTCACAAAGATACCATAATTTAGGTATGACATCTAGTTCTTCATATTTTTATTTTTTACTTATAATTGGCATGCATCGACTCCTTACAATCAACCACCCAAACCATAACCTCAAAACTAGAATTGACATTGGTAAAATACTTGATCCTAAACCAACTAGAAGTAATTTAAATAATAACCATGGCAACCATAAAAATATAATTATCAATAGAACCCACCCTCTAACCAATGATTGTAGTCATGGTAAGGGAGTTATCCTTGGCCTACTCAAAATGCTACATTTCAACCATTGCCATAACCTCACTTTCTGTAAAAACCATCATTACTACCAATAAATCCCACTCCACCTTTATCTATATTTCCAAAATTTCCTACCCATCTTACACCCAATCCCAAATATAATTTGGTTTAATTGGCATACATTAATGATTTGATAATTTACCCCACTTAATCTAAATAAGTTGACAATGCTCAACTTTATTCAATATATACACTCTCAAATTCCACTCCACCCATAATAAAAAAACCTATTAAAGAGGTCCCCAACACACCAACTTACCCAAAACCATCTAATAATAATACCATTCATGAACTTATAAATCCACTAAACAAATATCAGCAAATAATACTCCTTTTCTATAAATACTAAATCTCCAAAAACAAGATTTAGAATTTGAATTTGAATTCATAGACCAATTGAAGAATTTTTGCATTATATTTAATTTTTTTTAATAATTAAGGATGTTCCCATATATAATAAATATTTCTATGTCTATGTCTTAATAAACATGGTTAGACAACATGTAGACATCATGTTGGGAAATTTAATCCAAATTAAATACTCTTACCCAAGGAAGCCAAATTTTTCATTTCTACAACAATGTAATCCTTATTAAAAATAATTTAATTTATTTAAATTTCATGACTAAATAAACTATGAGGGAAATCAAACTTACATGCCTTTGTGAAACACCCATTGTTTTGTAGATGGCATATTGTTCAACTATAAAACTTGAAGGAGTCATAAAAAACCTTGTTATCATCATATATTCATGAGAGTATCCCACTAATTTCATGATATTTCAGCACAAATAAAATATAAGTAAATACCCTCTAATCTTAGGCAGACCTTGGCTTGATATAGTTGATGTATTCATTAGTTACAAGTTAAGTAACATGCTCATTTCCAATGGAAACATAATGAGTAAAATTGATTTTATATCCACCATCTCAAGATTCATCTAAGGGAGAACAATATACATGGTTATAAGTTGAGGATGATGTCCAATTCCCCTTAAAATCCTTACTCACCATTAAATTCATCCCTTTCTTAAAAACATAATAGGAAGACATTGTCACTTTCAATGTCATAAAAGATATTTATACAGTTGGTAAAAATGTAGACAATCTCTTCAAATTCACACATTGTCCCCTTAGAAATATCTTCCTATTATAGTAATATTCAGACACAAGGAATGATATCAAAACTTTACATAACCTCTTACCACACCCTTATTTACTTATCTCTCTTCTAGGTAACATTGAGTATATGACATCCCTATCAAGATAAGTGTATATAATACTCATAAGACCCCTCAGTATCATAAATAAATTGGGCCCCCAATAGGAAACCTAGCTAGTCACCATGCCACAAAAACATTAAATAATTTTTACATGGGATTACCATGAAATTATAGGAATACACTCTAATTTATGCACTCAATATATATGTGTTTCATGGATAGATTTATTAATTCAAGATTCACCTCAAGTGAGAATGTAATCTTAAACCTTCTTAGAATAAGGAAAAATAATCATGTTCCTCTCGAGGATTCTTGTCAACAAGTTCACCTTTGAACCAGCATTATTTCAACAAAAGGGTGTTCTCTAGATTTATATTCCAAGAAAGGGGTCATAACTTCAAAGGGGTTAACTACCATAACATTATGATATCAACATCCAAACTAGATCTGTATTCCTTGCATATAAATAAAAATTGCAAAAAGAGGAAAAATATCATTATTAACATAATAATCATTTGATTAAGTTATGATCACATTGGATTGGTGTCAAGATGACACATAAGGCTTATGTGTTCCTCTCCAACTATCACTAGAATCTAAATATAATGTGAAGTCACTCCATCAAGTGGATAAAAAAATGCATATATCACTACCAAAAGGACAAAATTATTTTTCATCACAAGGATAGTTTAAAATAAAATGACCCACATGAGGATCCTAACAATTCCATCCACATGGTATCACTAGTCCATCATACAAGGTGAATATCAAATTTAACCACATTCATGACTACGTGGATAGGTTTCAAGTAGAAACCCATGTGTAACATATCGATAATCTTGATCCCTTACATAGAGGAATCATGTCCCTAAAGTCTTTATAACCCTATAAAACACAAAAAAAATTCTCACTATCCAATGGTCCCTTGGCCCTCATAGTCATCTAACTTTTGAAAACCTCATTGAAACATTTTTTGCCTTTGCCAAACCTCATTTTTTCTACTATATAGGTGGATGTCAAAAAACTGTTGGCATGATTATATTAAAAATGGAGACAAAAAAAATAATCCAATTATCTATTACTTGAATAAAATTTTCATAGTCTATAGAACTATTCATGTGTATTATTCCTACCTCTTTTATGAGGCATATCACCCAAAAAGTACACGCATAAATTTTTTATGGAAGAAGTGGTATCAAATAATAATATATAGACATCCTACTATCTAATTTGTGCACTAATACCAAAATTTCATACCAAAAATTTTTCATGACTCAAACCATATAAAAATAGGCCACGTGATCACTACACAACCATGTCATCCCCACTTTATAAATTTAGTCTATAATCCCTCCATTATCCTACATCATATTATGAGACATTGCATCTCCTAAAACCTAAGGTATAAAATGAACACTAGACTAAATAGATGCATTCAATCCACCATTGGCTTAAATGATACATCCTAACTATTCATGAGGTTTAAAAGGGTCCATAGGAAAATTTAGACCATCATGAGTTGACATACCAGGCAAATAAAGAAGTTGTGAAAAATATCCTTTCCAGTGAACACCCATACATTAAAATTTGTTATTCTACTATAGTCAACACATAGATTAATGGCCATAATTTAACTATAAGATTAGTTATAAGGTCTAAAATCCTTCATATCATGATTAAAAATTAAACTAATTTTCCAATGATAATCACACCAATATAAATTATATACTACAAACCATTTATTATGTAGTAATAAGGTATGCCTAAATAAAAATAAAACTTAAACCAACCACATTTATTAGGATTCCATCCCAAGGATGGGCACTCCTAAAAGTTAAGATAGTGCAACACATAAACAAAAAACCCTATGTAAATAAGTTTTTTGTAATATTAAATCCATAAAAGGACTATTTATAACATAAACACTCAAATAAATTTAAAGGGGATAATAAACCCATCATGAATTACAATAAATCCTAGTTACACTCGCAACACAATTATATGTTTGAGAGTAAACTTCAATAATGAGAATTGTACATACCTTACTATTCCTTGAGAGGTTAAATAATGTATTCAAATAAGACTAGTATTATATAAATAAGATAATTAGATCCTAATATTTGGATATGGATATGAACCAACTAATAGGTAACATAAAAAAAAAAAAAAACGTTAAAGTTTTGTTATACACTAGAACATCATAGGAAATTATTCTTCAAATTCCTAATAAAGTATAGACCTAACCATGCCAAGGCCAAAATAAAATTTTAGTTATCTTGATAAAAAAATAAATCCCTTTCTTTCCATGGTATTTCAATTGCAAAGCTTAAATTTTATTTTATTTTTTTTAAAATGCATATGGTCATTTTGATTGCAGAGAAAAATGGTTAAAATAGAGATTTGAGAAATAGTTAAGGTAATCTAATTTATATTTTATCAAGGTCTAAATGCACCATTTAAATGTAAATTAAGTTTATTTTAATGCTAAAAACTATGAAAAAAAATCAAGAATATAATTGCATTTTTAGCATAAAAATAGATACGATATTTGACCTCCTATGCACTAGAAGGAAGTAACGAGTATAGGTCACATGCCCAAGATTTCAACCAACACTTTCCTATGAGCACAAGGATATAGTTTGGGAATAAATTTGATATATATTATACAACTTGATGTACCTAAATTACAAATCCTATAATAATAACCCAATAATATTATACGCTATGGTTTTTTCTACCTTCACATTGCATATTTTGTTTCTCAACCATTCTCTTATTGTTGCATGTGTAGGTTAAGTGAGTATATTATGCCCCTTTATTTCACTTAGGATCAGATGTTAAAACATAACATCTATGGGATAATTTTAAAAGGGTATTTATGTCTTCCAAACCATCATCCCCAAAATAAACTATACACTTTCTCATATTTCATGCACATTTATTGATTACAAATATGCCTCATGGTTAACTAGATAATTTTATTCATGTAACAACTCAGAGTTGTGAGGGTCAATAATTAATTCATTATACAAACATTATTCAATTATAAAAGACCATTTCATTTAATCTAGAAGGTATAAAATAGATTTATTCTCCATTGAGTTGATTCAATAATGGCACAAGGCATGGAAATCCATAACTAGGCTTATCTAACCCCTCTTTTTTTGAATTACCCCCCCCCCTTATTTTTTATGCCATACTTTTTAATTCACATTTGTATAATTTTGTTTTCAAGTTCAACCTCAAATTTAATTCTCTAATTATATGTTATCGGTGCACCTACGTCCACCACACCAAGTCCATGTGTTGGCTCATGCCTTTCACCCACTAACATTAAAATCCAATTCAACCAATTACCTCCATACATGTGACCACATTGATTGCATTATTATGACTATTATTAATCAAATAATAATAATACAAAGATGGTTACAATAATAAAGTGTTTGGTTGGTACTCACGGTCCACACTCCTTGTTAGCAAGAAGATCAAGCTTGTAAATAAAATAAAACACTACTAAAGAATGACAACCTAGAGTTTAAAATATCAATATTTAACAATATTATCTATTATTTTATTATTACTCATTAGAATATAGCTATATAAACTAAAATTCTTAAAATAGTTCTTATATATATATATACATATATATATACATATATACATATATATATATATATATGTGTGTGTGTGTGTATATATATATATATATACATATATATATATATATACATATATATATATATATATATATGAAAAGCTTATATACATTATATATGTATATGTATGTATATATAAATACCTACATATACATATATAGTGTATATAAGCATTTAATAAGAGAGAGATATGAATTAGATTTATTTGAAATATGTTGTAAGATAAAATATCAAAGTGACAACCTAGAGTTAAAAATATCAATGTTTAACAATATTATCTATTATGTGTGTGTGTGTGTATGTATGTATGTGTGTGTGTATATATATATATATATATATATGTAATTATTTTAATATTATTCATTAAAATATAGCTATATAAACTAAAATTCTTAAAATAGTTCATATATATATATGTATATATATATATATATATGTATATATATATATATATATATATATATATATATATGTATATATATATATATATACATATATATACATATACATATATATATATACATACATATATATATATATATGAACTATTTTAAGAATTTTAGTTTATATAACTATATTGTAATGAATAATATTAAAATAATTACATATATATATATATATATATATATATACACACACACACATACATACACACACACACACACACACACACACACACACACACACACACACACACACACACACACACACACACACACACACACACACACACACACACACACACACACACACACACACACACACACACAAAAGCATTTAATAAGAGAGAGATATGAATTAGATTTATTTGAAATATGTTGTAAGATAGAATATCAAAGTGACTATCTTAGATTGTCATACATTACTACATGCAACATCTACATATATACATACCTACATATACATATATAGTGTATACAAGCATTTAATAAGAGAGAGATATGAATTAGATTTATTTGAAATATGTTGTAAGATAAAATATAAAAGTGACTATCTTAGATTGTCATACATTACTACATGCAATATCCTCCTGATAGGAGATAGTGACTGTCTCTCTTAATTTTTTATCATTTCTTGATTTTGGAAGAAGATAAGAAACTAGTAATAATGCTGTGGTAGAAGAATCTAGTTATTGATGCACATGTAATCCAGATTTTTATGGAGAGATCCTTTTTAGCTTGGAAGTAATAACTTGTAAATCAGAAAACACTAACAAAAGGGATTATTAGCAAGATAGTTAGGTGGACTACCTAGCATGAGTTAGATCCAAGAAGCATGAGCTTGTTAGGAGGCTATCAATCCACTCTTTGACAAAAATTAAGTTGAAAGAGATAAAATTAAGATACTTGCATCAAAAAATAAAAAATACTAAAATTAAATTCAAGAAGAAAATAAATGCTTGTTAGAGAAAATAATTAAATATAGAAATAATGGGTCAATACTAATGCTAAAATAGATCAGGTCAGGTTCAAAAAATTAGGTAGGGGTCTATGAATAGGTAGGGACACAAAAAGTTAGATTTGGTTGGGGGTAAGGGGTTAGAAATAACTTGTTATTTCTTACCACAGTGACCATTGATGGTCAGGGTGACCATCGATGGCTAAGTTGATTGTTAGTTTTTGGGTAATTATTGGTAGTTGGGTAACCTTTGGTGGTTGCCTATGGAATTCTAAAGGTGTTTAAAAAAGATTTATAGAATGGATTAATGATTAGGTTAGGGTTTGTTTAAGGGTCTAGTCAGAAATAAGAGGTTGGAAGATAGGTGTATAAAAGGTTTGATTAGGGAGAGAGGTTAGAAAACAAAATAAGAAAAAATGAAGTATAAATATACCTATTACTTGCTAAATGGTTGATGGTTAATGGCTGGTGAAATTTTGGTAGAGTAATAATACTTTTCCTCAAGAGTAATTTTGGTAGAGGTTCAGATCTCTATTGTTGTTACTGAATTATTGGAAGAAGATTGGCTGACTAAAAACTTGAATATCTGTGTAAGAATGCTTTTGATAATGGATTTCACCTCATACTCCCCTCCTTTTAAAGTAAAATAGAGATGGAGGATATAAGGTTCCCTAGTAGGTCATCTTATTGATTTTGATGCTTTGGAGTTTGTTATCAATGGGTAAGGTAGATATATTAAATTATGTCATGTTAGCTTTCATAGCTAGTGTTTGTGTAATAACAAGGAGGACCTAACCATTGATGATCAGCCTAACCATTAGTGGTTAGGATAACTATTAGTGGTTGAGTGTCTAAAGGAAAAGGGATCAAGGTGAATTAAAAGGGTTAGTTTAAGTTTAGTTAGTAATTTAGTGATTTTAGTTAGTTTAGTAGATAACTAGACCCAAGGTCTGATGGGTTGGTCAGTGAGTCATGAAGTGTTAGGTGGTTACTAAGGTATCCTAAGGCATTTTGACATCTAGAACCATCATTTGTGATTTTCTAGTGTCTACAGTGACATTAGTCTATATACACTACCATATTGAGTTAATAAATCCATCTTATGCCAAAGGTAATACATTTTTATATTTTTAACATAACATGTCACAAATTAAGATAGTGCTCAAAAATAACAAACACGGGGTATCATACATAGGACATGAAAAAAAAGAGTCAAAAATGCATCAAATGCAATGTAAAATATAATATTAAACAAGAAACAACATCTCAACATGAGGGGTGTAACAATTTCCATCCTTGGAGTATTGGATAAATAGACAACTATCAATCATCAAATGAGGGTGGTTGGAGTCAGCTTATCCCATTAAAATTTCTTGGTTTTTTAAGGATAATATCCCTCACAAGAACACCTAGGGTTTCAAGGTGAAGAATGTTAATTTATTGAGTTACACACATCATCACGATCTATAACTACACATACAAAGATTTCAAATAAAGGAAAAGGTGATTGTATGGTTATTGATAACACATGTCACTATTAAAGAACACATGCCATTATCAACAGTTGATATTCACTAAGATCTAAGGAAACCAACCCTACATAGATAAAAATATAGTTCCTAAACTAGATATATCACATTCTTATTTCAGTGTATTTTCCACTTTATGAACACATTCACATTCAAATAGTCTTGTACTTGTTGATGTGGTTTTTATGCACATCAATTCATAATGAGGTAGCCTCTAACATTTAAAGATATCAATGGAGGTAAACTCCACTCTAGAGCATGCCTTGTAGGCATGAAATTTTAACATACAGGTGATGGAATAGAAAACAAGCCATGTAGGTTGTTAAATTGGTACTATGTATGAATGGATGGTTACTAAAATAAAGTTAAAAGTTAGGCAAGTTGGTGTCTATATTGACACTAATCTCAAGTGGGTAGATCTTAGAAATAAACTCAAAAATAGAGGGAATGGTAGAGCATAAAAGAGGGACTTTATGTCTTCAGGAATCACCCTTTAGGGTGGATTCTAAGTGGACAAGTGATTTTAGAACCAATTTTTTTTTCTAGAAGCTATTTCACACACACAGATAGACATGATCAAGTAGTCTAGGATTGTTTGATATAGGAAACTTAGGGATATCAATCAAAGGTTGTTATTTTTAAAGTATTTGTTTCACACCCTTACTAAAGAGATTATGACTCAAACCAAGGAGGTATCTAAGATAGTTGTTACACCTACATAGAAGACTATATCATTAAAATCACCTCTACACACTTAGAAATATAAGATAGTCAACTTAATAAAAAATGATCAATATAATTGCTAATTTATTCAATAGATTTTGCACATATAAAAATAGCATATTATTCATAACAAGAAGAACTCCTTCTAGCTATTTCAAACTAAGAATTCCTAAATCATACAACCAAAAAGATAGAATGTAATTACATAGAGATTAGAGAGAAAACACACCAACACATTTTTTGACAATCAAAATTGATTCTATTTTTGTATTGATTTTTCTAACAATTGAAAATGAGGGTTACATATGTTTAAATAGACTTGGGGATGGGCTGACTCATCCTCCAAGTACATGCAAAATTTGTGTTCACATGGCATAATTATAACCTTAGTTCTAGCTATAGTTTTAAAACTATATGTAATGTATACATATAGTTAACTAACATTTACCATGTATTAAATTTATCATTTATAATGTGATAAAATGTGTTCATGCTTACAAACAACTTAAGAAACTTTTAGGTTATGTTCTAACATAAGTATACTATGAGTACAAAATTGGCAGTGCTATATTGAATTTATATACACAAAACTGGCCTTTCAACTAAGGTTGAGTGGATGTTTTCATAGATGCATTAACTTTTGTGGGAGTCATTATTGTAGATGTTGACACTAAATTGGATGTTACATCTATAGTATTCTTCTTCACCTCCAACTCAATATAACATTTGTGACATGCATCATGCTACTTCTTTATCATGTCTAAGTTGAGTAACAAGGGTCTATGTACCTTGTTAACTTGCTCTAAGATTTTTGCATGTTTAGCCTTCATATTTTAGAAGTTGATGTTTAAAATTTTAAATTTTGTTACCTTATTTATTTAAAAATTCAACTTATATTCAATGTCCTCAAGTGTCAATCCCTGTAAACCTCGCTTAAAATTCTCAGATGTTTCTTGAATGAGTTGATCAAAATTAATTCTACTAGTTAGCTTACTAGTAGCATCCCTTACCTTTGATAATTTTAATTCATACAAGATCAGAAAAATTAGAAATTCATGTTCTTGATATTTGGGCATTATTACCCTGGTTGTGGTAACCCACTGTCTAGCCTTCTATGTTATGATAACCACCAAATTGAGGGCATTTGATGCCTCCAATGGTGTCACTAAGTCTAGATGCATATATGTCTTATTAATAGTGTAAATAATCAATAATTTCAACTTATTTTCATTTTTATTTAAAGAATTAAACAATTGATCCATTTGAGCTATATGGGGATCCAATTCTACCCTCATTTCCACAATAACCTCAAGAGCAATGTAATATTTTAATGCAGCTTCCTAAACTTTAGTCTTAATTCATAGTGAAATGTGGACTCTTTGTTTTTATTCTTTGATTTGCTCTAATTCTTGTTTTAGCTCTTATTTTGCCATATTAGTTCCCTCATGTAATGTTATCATAGCATCCTTGTGGGTTTTTTCAAGAGACTTGAAATCTTCTATTTATAAGGACTGTCCTAACTATTTTTTCTTTCTTTTGGATAAGGCATAGACCTCCTACCTTTCCTTAAAAATGATCTCCCTCCCAGCTTCATCTTCCAATTTCCTCTTCCTTTCACTTTGAATGCTCCTAGAGGACTTATCAAATAAGGATGTTATTAATAGTAGTTCTATAATTTTGAAATTAGGCTTTTAGAAGCCTTTGATCTAAGATCAACTACTCATGGTGGGATAACTAGTTAGGTTAGGTTTATTTATTGCATATCCTTAGTTTTGTTCTCCATTTATTGATCTTATTATCATTTATCTATGGCTCCTTTGATAACTATATCAGAAAGGGATGCAAATGTGATTTTGGACCAATCTACACCTCCATATTGGGGGAGTGAATGGATTGTATGGACTTGTTTACCCTTTTTGTCCTTCCCTAAGGATATGGTAGTAGTATCCTAGGAAGAACTGGTAGAAGGTATTAGCATATTTATCTATAAGGAAGAGACATGGAGTTTGGAATTGGCCAGTGTTATTTCCATTTTTTGTGAGGCCCTTTTCTTTTTCATGGTTTAGACTGTAGCAATCCTAAAGGGAATGTTAGCAGTGGTGGAAAAAATGGACATGGCTAGCATTATGGGGGAGATTGAAACAATGGTGTTAGAAGAGACCTCCTCTACTTTTAGAGTGATTAAAGGTGTTTGTAAGACAATAGTTGGGGGAAATGAAACATCAAGGGTGGAGGTGACATCTTCCACTTTTAGAGTGAGTAACATGGTTTTCAAAAGAACACTGATGGGAACTAAACCAAAAATAATAAAAAAAGAGGAAACTTGGGAAGAAAGGTCTAAAGGTTGATCCTTCTTACTCGATTTATCTTCTTTCATTAGTGACTTCCCTTTATCAATTATAATGATTAGTGCCTTTACTCTTTCCAATTCTTCCTCTTCATTTATTTCTTTTTTGGCCTCTATTTGCTATTGGGGAACTAAATTTGTGCTCCATGGTTGATCAACTATTGTATTCTCTATAAGGGGAGTATCCCTTGGATTCTTCTTATAATAAATTATAATCTTCAATGGTGGAGAGGAGGATCTCTGAGTTGTAGTAGTAACCTCTTGCATCATAGATATCTACACCTAAGGTATAGTTATAGATGTTTGTAATGGAAATGCAACAGTATGATCCTAGATTTTTGTATCAAAGAAATCCAAGTCAATCATATCCCCTTGAGTTACCTTGTGCTCAGTCTTAGTCAACCCAATCTATTTATTAATAGACATCAATAGTAAGGGAATTCCTTAGGAAGGCCCTTCTTGTATCTCTATTTTTTATTGGGGTATATCTCCCTAAAAATTAAAAGTAGCCCATCTTCTAGGGGTGGTAGCCTAGTATGCATTTCTTGAACTAAAATTGAAGGTGTTTATTGAATGATTCTCAAATTATCCTCTTTAAGGCCTAAATTTTTTTCCCTTTCTAATACTTGGGCATCATCCTTTACACTTACGAATAAAAAATCATTGTTATAGGGAACATGTTGTTATGGAATACCAAATCCCTAGATATGCTTTTAAATTTGACCGTGGGGGTCATAATATCTTTGTGGCAAGGTAGAAGAATGATAATGCTTCATCTTATTTCTGACATCATGGAAATACTTCCTCATTATAATGTGAGATTATTAAAATGTGCCCTTCTTCTACTTTATCAAATCCTCTTCCACACTCCACCAAAGTTGATATGTAATTTCTTGATTTGTTATCCTATATAGCATGTACTTGGGGAGGCACAGGGGGTGGACCTTATGGTTGTTTACCATGATTACCATATAGTCTAGGTATAACTAGTAGTCACCTCAAGGGGCTAGTATATCTACTGCACTCTTTAAAATTTTGGGTAGTGGGGCTTCATGAATTACCTTCCATACTTGAGGATACACGTCCTTGGTAATTTGGGTAATGTGTTTAGAATATGCATATATATGCATGAATTGATCATAATGGCAAATGCGATTCTTTATATAGTCTATGACTGACTCTAAAGCTCCCTAAGGTCCCTATACACTATTTATATTACTGCATCTAGAAGGTAAGACATCATATAAAAATAGCTTGTTGAATTGGGCCTTTTACCTTTATGTAGAACTTGATCCCTCAGCTTGAAGCTCATGATATCTCATAGGGAAAAATGTATGTCATTGGTCATTATCATATCTAGTAATGGCACTTAATTAGGTGGAGAAAATGGATACTTAACATAACATATAGTCTATTCAATAAGGATATCCCAATACAGACCCTCATTCTAAATTTTCTAATAGGTGTGGGGAACTTTCCTTTAAGGACCATAGTCTCCCCAAGAAGAAGCCATGAGTTCAAAAATTTATCAATTGAGTTATTCTTGTTCCATGTTACCAACCTATGTTTATCAAATATTATATCTAGAATTGGTAGAGATAGGTACCTTTGGAAATCATCACTAGTAATGCAAGCCATGACGATCTAGTGATCCATGTGATGTAAGAAGACATCTTCTGTAATCTTTCTAGTGAAGAAGAAGTATTGTAGGAGGTTGATGTAGGACATAACCTCAGGCTTGAATACCATGAAGTGTAATTTTTGTCTCTTAAGAGAGAGTAATTCTATAACCAATTAGAACTATGTGGGTGATAGATTTCCTTCATGTGAAAATATGTCAACAACATCAATTGAATCCCATAATTCTAAGTAATTAGCATACCTATTATCAAATATTATTGCATCAAACACCATTTCTATAAACTCTATAGAATCCTTGATGGAGAATGGGGATGGTGGTAGCACTCCTCTAAAAATCTTAGATGATAAAGCCATTACAATTGTCTAGTTTGTTTAAAGTCTATTTTTGTGTACTATGAAAATTATTTTGCATTTGTTTCTTATTTGAAATGGATTTGTAGGTAGATAGGGCTTTGTTTATAGAGTAAAAATTGATTTTAAGCTCACTTATGAGAAATCAATATGTTGATAGTTACACACCATTAATATAGTCTTTTACATTCAATTCTAGTTCATGTGTTTTTAATGTCCAATGTTCATATGTTTATTTTAATTACAAAATTCAAATCTCATTATTTTAGTTGGTAGGTTACCTTATTTGGCAAGTGTTTGGAAGTAGTTTTACTTTTTTGGCTAAGTCTAGTGGTTTTTTGGCAATCAAGAGTTGGGTTTCATGTTAGGACCAAGCCATATATTCTTATGAACCAAAAGCTATGAACACAAATCCTGATTAAAATTCCTGAAGACCAAATCCTTTAGAATAATATTCAAACAAAATATCTAAATAAAACCTTCAAACAAAACCTCTGAAGTGCATAAAGCTAATGAAGACTATTCTAAACAAATTATCTAATGAAAATTTTTGAATAAAATTTTAGA
Organism: Torreya grandis; assembly: GCA_037957365.1. Lineage (NCBI taxonomy): Eukaryota > Viridiplantae > Streptophyta > Pinopsida > Cupressales > Taxaceae > Torreya > Torreya grandis. The sequence goes on along the minus strand of JARHVA010009220.1, from coordinate 110,101 downwards.
TGAAAAGATTTAAACTAAAAGCCCAAACAAAATGTCTAAATAAGGATTTTTGAAAAAACTAAGTCCTATAGAACAAACTTTGAATAAAATATCTAATATAGAAACTCTAATGAAGACTATTTCAAACAAAATTCTTGAATAAAAGAAAACCAAGACATAAGTTAAAAATAAAAATTTGATGAATAAATACTTTAAAAAAAATTGAACAAAATGTCCAATGAACAAATTTATAACCATAAGTACTAACCATAAAATGTTTGAATGCCAAAATCATGAATAAAATATTCATGAATAAGACCAAGTCTCAAAACTTTCATAGTACAAAAATATCTAGAAATGTATTAATAAATTATTCCCAAATGTATAATCTCATTATTTGTACTTCCAAATTTAAATATTAAGGAACAATCTAATTTAGAGGAAAACTTAACAAATAAGGACAAATCATAAAAAAGTGGGTCCCCAATTATTTAAGAAGAAAAGGGGAATGTTGGGAAAAATAAATGGCCACTTATAGGGGAATACTTTCAAGTATTCCAGAACTTAAAACTTTGGTTAGAAATTTTAAATCATATATGAACGGTGCCATAGAAAAATATTAGAATTAGAGATATGAAAAATACTCCCAATTACATCATACAACATACTTGCCTTCTCATCCATGGATCTATGTGTGCTAAACTGATGTTCATTTAACCCTTGTTGTGAGGATCTTTTCAAAGGTTTGGATCAGCTATAGGTTTCATCCTGGTTCTTTTAAAGCTTATGAAATCAAGAGAGCTCAAGCATTGCTTTACTACTAGCCAGGCATCCATAGCCCTGATAGAGAAACCTTGGGTTCCTTCTCTCCTCTTCCTTCATTTTATTTGATCATGATAAATAGTACATTGACTTTATTTCATCATCTAAGCATTTGATCTTATTTGGATGTTATTTGGGATTTACTTATCACTCTTTTAAACACATTGGTTTTCTTTCTTTCTTTCTTTTGAATAGAAGGAGATCTGAAACCACTATGAGCTGGGGTAGTTATAAAACAAATCATTTACTAGAATGCCCCTACCATCTACATCTTCACCAATGATTATCACCTCTAAACAAGTATTAATATGAAAAGAGTGATTGGTCTAATGAAATGAGAAAAATTTATAAATTCATATGGATCATTCAATAGAAACTTTCACATACCTGGTATAAATATTCAATTGTGACACAACCCTGAATTCTTGTAATTACATACCTAAATCCTGAAAACCTCAAACATAAAAGTATAATCAATTTATGAATAGATCCCATTTATGAATAACTTTGTTGTTTCCCTTTCCCTTATATATCAATCTAAGAATAAATAGGGGCCCATCTATTAGGATGTTAGCTTGGTCATGTTAGAATAAACCAATTCAGCTTGTCATATGAAATAATAAAAGATCTAACTTAGAAAACTCAAAACTAAACTAGAAAGCAGGTAAACTAAACTAAAAAGCATGAAAACTAAATTAAAAAGTAGGAAAATTAACTAAAAAGTAGAAAAACTAAACTAAAAAGTATGAAAACTAAACTAGAAAGCAAGAAACTAACCTAATTCTACCTCTACCATGTTTTATTTATCAATTGAGGGCATCTTAAAATGTTACATCCATGAAGTAATGCTTCAAAAAATGCCCATTGACTAGATATGTGATTTCATTACCTTGAAGGTCCCTTAGAGGGAATGTATTGTTTCCTAAGATCTCAAAAATTTGATATGGTCTAATCCATAGTGGGGCAAATTTATCATGCTAACATTTCTTTTCATGGTCTTTATCCCATACAGCACTAGATCATAAATTCTAAATGTTTTGACTTTTTCTCTTTTGTCAAACCATCTCTTAACTATGTCTTGGTGTTTACTAAAATTTTATAGGTCCTCAGTCCTTAAATATTTTATTTATATTATATCTAGTAATTATGATTCTATTTTTTCATTTGGTTTCATATATTCTTGCATGAATTGATAAGTCAACAACTTTAACATGATTGGGAATACTAGCCTACATCCATACACCAGTAGATAGGGTGAGGCCTTGAGGTCCTAATTATATCTAGTTTAGACTACCAAAAGGGAATACTTAAGTATATTATGTTAGTCCTTAGGCTTATCCCTAACTAATTTCTTAAGAGCATCTATCAGGTTCTTATTCATTGATTAAACCAATATATTTCCCTAAGGGTAATGGCTAGAAGATGACTTGATGGTGGTCTGATTATCATGAGCCCATTCAGTGAATTTAGCTAATATGAATTCTTTCCCATTATCATAAATTAGAGAAATGGGAGTGACAAATCTATTTGTGATTTCTTTTTCTAATAATAAAATCACATCCTATGCTTTATAATTCTTTGTGGTCACTACCTCAATCTATTGGGTGTAGTAATCTATGGAAGTAAGTAAAAACTTATGACCTGCTAAGGAGTTTGGGTTAATGACACCACTGAAGTCTAACCCCCACTAGGTAAATGACATTCCCTCAATAATAGGTTTCAATGGAGTTACTTCATGTACTTCTCTTTTTGTTAAAGTCTAGTATTCATGACATGTCCTTACATGGTTGTGGGTGTCCTTGAAGACTATTGGCCAGTAATATTCCATTCTTATGATTTTTTGAGTTGTGGTATTCCGAAATGGATGACCATTACCTATCATTTGGTGTAGGTTTTTTAGAATCTCTTGAGCCTCTTCTATTGATACACATTTGAGGTATATGCCTTCATAATTTCTTTTATAAAGGAATCCTTTCTTAATCATGTAGTGAGCATATTTGAGCATCAAATCTCTCCTTTGTTATTGATTGAGTTTTGGTGGACAAGTACCTATAAGTAGATATTAAATTATGTCAATATACCATTCCCCTCTGTTTACTTTAGCTTCACAAACCTCTTCAATAGTAATATGTGGTTCAAGCTTAGTCATGAGTTGGACAATGCCTTCACTATAGATGATTTTAACAGGCTTGATTTCTATATCAAATTATTGTAGTTTTTCCATCCATTTACCCCTACATTCTCCCAATTCATTTTACAACAAGGTAAGCTTGATAGTAGGTTCAAGCATGATAGTGATAGTCTTGTTCCTTAGGATGTAGTGAAAAAAATTCCTCACTACTTTCATAAGGGTGAGGATCTATTTATCAATCATGGATTACATGAGTTCTACATCCTTAAAATTTGTGATCATAAACATAATTGGATTATCTATCTCTTTTTTCTATTGTGTTATGACAACAATAATTGTATACTCTAAAGCAAATGAGTACAAGTAAAAATCATTTTTAAAATCTAGACTGATTAGTATTGGGGCCTACGATATAACATATTTGGTATCTTGAAAAGAGTTTCAGGCCTCAATTGTCCATTCTATTTTTTCATGCTATTTGAGTATTACATTCAGGGGTCTCACAATTCCTACAAATTCTGAGCTAAACTTCCTTACAAAATTATTTTTCCTTAAGAAATACTTGAGCTCCTTTTTGTTTTTTGATGGCATAATCTTTGGAATTCACTAGATTCAATTTGGATCAATGATGATCCATTCTTTGGTAATAATATGCCCCAAAATCTTTCCCTTAATAATTCCAAATATTCTCTTCTTTAGGTTTAATGAGATGCCATACCTTCAACATCTTTCAAAAATTGATTGTAGATGGTCCACATGATCATTCCTATTTTTGGAGAAAATAATGAGGTCATTCATATAGATGATTATATATTTACCTTTTAATCCTTGGAATGAGTGATCCATTGCTCTCTAAAAAATAGCTCCTACATTAATTAAGTTAAAAGGCATCCTTTTATACACATAAGTACCCCACTTTATGGTAAATTTAGTTTTAATTATATCCTTAGATTGTACTAGCACTTGATTATAACTTAAAATCCATCCAAGAAGGACATCATTTCAGAACCACTGACTATTTAAAAAACCTTGTGCAAGGAAGGCAATGGATAGCTATCCTTCTCAAAAGCTTTGTTCAAGTTTCTAAAATCAACACAGTCGAATTTCTCCATTCCTCTTTCTGACTAGGACTAAATTGGCTACTAAGTAGAATGCCTAATTGGGAAGACTATCCTTTCACTCAACATCTTCTCTACTTCTCTTTGAATGAGAGGTTCTAGGATACGATTCACTGGTCTCTATCTCTATCTAAATGTCTTTTGTTTTATCTTTAATGGAATTATATGGGCGATGACCTTTGGGTCATAAAAATTCAAGTCTTCATATGTCTATGTAATCATGTCTTTGTATCACATGAGTAAATCCTTCACCCATTATCTTTCTTCTATAGTGAAATGAATTCCACCATTAATGTAGCATGGGCTACTCTCATCTCCCAAATTCTCCCTTTCAAAGTCAATATCATTAACCTTGGGTTTCCTTTGTTATTTATATTGGGGATTTATATCAAATAATATTTCTAAGGAAACCAAACTAGTTAGGAAATAATTTTCTTTGAGCTAAAGGACACCTTCATCATCATATTCCTCTTGTTAGAGATAACTAACTTCTTTATCATCAATGAATTGGGACTCAAATTGTCTTGAGTTGGTTAGAAACTAAATGATCTATAGGTTATCATTGAAGAATTGGAAATTCTCTATGTTGTTAGGAATAGAAGGATAAGGTGTTAACTCAATGGAGAATCTCTTTACCTTGGATTCTTGGAGAGATTCTAAATTGGCAACGAAAGAAGCTAGTGAATCCGTAGCTTGATTTTACTCCTTAAGAACAACCATTATATTGAAAGCCTCAAAACTATCAATAAAATCCCACGCTCTATGTTTATATATTTTTAGATATGATATCTTTCATTGTTATTTGTTTCTAACCTAATATATTATCAACTCTGAATCCTCATATACTAATAACTACTTGACATTATATTTTATTTCAAAGTGCAATCCCAAAATTAGTGATTCATATTAAGCCTAGTTGTTGGTGTAATGGAACTATAATTTGTATGCTACCAAGAATTTCCTCCCTTATGAATCAAAAAATTCAATTCCTATGCTTGATCCCTATTTATATTGGGCACCATCAAAGTGGAGAGTATATAGCTTATTGGGGAGCTTGGATTTTGGATCTTGTATTTCATTTCATGTAGTAAAATTATAATTACCAAGGGTAGGGGATTCATAATTTACCTCTTCTTAATTGAAATTATACTCTATGATGGGATATTTCATTCTTGGCTCTTGATCAATATGGATTTGGTTTGGAAGGCCTCTTCATGGTAACGAAATGTCAGATATGTATGTAATCAAAATTACATGATGTACATAAATCAATCCTAGATTAGATAAGATAGATCACACCTACACTTCTAATTGGGGAATACACTTTTTAAGTGGGATCATGACTAATATGAGGATCCACTAGACTTGATTAGGGGATCACTTGTATCATCTATCAAAACACATCATAATAGGTAGGGTTCCAAAGCCTATAGTCTAACACAATCACACAACAACCCTAAAAGAGTCCTATGGTTTCTATATTGAATTATGATAATAAAAAAGAAAGTAAACTAATATAATAACAAGAAAAGTAAACTAATCAAGTGCTCATTAAATCTTGTTGCACAAAGTAGGGGTTATAATAGAATAATTAAATAACAACTAAACTAAACATGTATAGGAGACATATACTAATGTCAATGTATACAAAACTATAATACATGGGAGAGAATAATACATAATAAATTATCTATCTACTCTTACAAAGGAGAAATAAAGTTAGGAATACTTACCTTTGAAGATGAACCTATCGAGTCTCAACCTCTCCGTTGGCTAATGGTGCTTTGCAAAGAGATTGTTGTGGCTTGTAAGGATAACTAGGATAAATCATCTCTAGGCTACATAAACTACCTAAGAATCCAAAAGACTTATCCATAAGACAACATCAGATCTCCAAAAAAAATTATTGAATTCTAAAGATTTATTCCTAAATTATAATGGTCAATAAGTAGATATTCATTCACACTTCTTCAATTAATTCAACTCTCTTATGAAATGGTAAGGAATGACCTTGTATATATAGTAATATCTCCCCCTAAAGACTTTTGGGCATGTCAATTGTGCTAGGTTAATTGGGTCGACCAAGCACATTATTAGGATAATTCCTAAATTTTGTGTTAGGTTAGCTAGGATGCAAAGTAATAAGGAAAGGTAATGTATCCCTAGAATAAACTAGGTCAACTAGGTTGACCTAGATTATTAGACAAGTCAAAATGGAAACAAGTTAAGAAATGAGGGATAAATCATGACAAATGGTGGGAATAGATAAGAAAGAGAGAAATAAGTTACATTTCAAGGGTTTAGGAGGAAAGAGTGTAGATAACAAGTGGAAAAAGGATTAATAATGTTATGAAGCACCAAAGGTATACCCACCCATTTCCAAATGCACCCCTTAAGGAATGCATTTAGAGAGATTGAGATTGATAGTTCCTATAAGATATGAAGTATCAGTAATCAATAAAAGTGTGAAAATATTATGTGTATACATATACCCCAGCTGAAGCTCATCATGTGTCACATAAGTACAACATATAATGGTGCTTTAGAATATAACATGATGACACATAACAATGATGCTAAATAAAGTGTAGTAAGAAGAAAATAAGATAAATGAAAGGATAGAATTGAAAAACAAATACCTTTAACTTACCTTAGTGCCAAAAAATAAGATTTGAAGAAAGTGAAGGTATCTAATGCAAAGCACACAAGGTGAACCTATAGAAGTTAGCAAAAAAAATCCCATTTTTTTTGGGAAGATAGGAATATAATAGTGGAAAATAATCTCTATGTAATAAAAAATATAACACATTTTATGGTTTGCCAAATAGATGAATAGAAACAAAGAAATGAGAAAAATAAGGAATCTAAAGGAAAATAAATGAAGAATTTGAATGGCTAAAAAGTAGTTTTCAATATGAAAAAGAGAATTCATTTTGTTATTTTGCATTGTAAGAGAAGAGAAAAATAGTTCTAGAGAGACAACAAGCTAGAATGGTGAGGGAACGACATGCTAGATTAGAGGGAGATCAAGGAGAGAGAATGGGTGCACTACAGGTATGCATCTAAGAATATCAAACTAGATTTTAAAATTTGAAATGAATTAAGTGAATTTTGATAAAATTTAATTTTAAGCATTTATATATGATTAAAATGAACAAAATTATATTCTAAGGGAGGGAAATGGGAAGACAAGAAATAGGTTATAAGGAATTAAGGAAAAATCCAAAAAAAGGTAAGTTTTTGGTAAAATGTTCTAGGTCAGCACACTAAAACTTATTAGGTCGACTAGGTCGACCTAGTAGAGTAAATCAAGCTAAAATCCATATGGTCAACCTAGAGGGTATAGGTTGATCTAGAACATTTTGAAACCAAAAAACTAGTGTGGGGTATCCAGTTGGTCCATAAGGGCCAAAATGGAAACTTAGCACTAGAGAAAGGAGGATAAGAAGGAAAATAATAAATGTGGAGAAAAATAAGATAAAAATAGAAAAAAATTGGTCAAACTAGGTTGAGCAAGGAACCATAGAAAGCACACAAAATCATGCAAAAAGCTAAAAGAGAGCTAGAATGGTCCAAAATGACTAAATAAGGGCAAGGGGGAAAAAATAGGCTAAAATAGATTTAAAAATTAATAAATTATACTTGTTTATGTTTAAAAATAGAATGTATAAATAATGTATTGTGATTAAACATGACATGGAGGAACTAATACATCATTTGTTATTTATTGATTATAGAGATGACAATAGTTCTAGAGATTTTTGGATGTCTCTTGGCTACCAAAATTGTTGGAGAGATTGATAGATAGAAATAGGGATAGATTGATATCCATAGGTTTAGGAGGTATAGTAGATATACATAGGATACCCCTAAGCATAGACTTATTTATCATGATCCTTGGTTGTTGGGAATGACTGACTAACACCTTTAGATGGGAGGTGGATGGGGATGTGATAGACATGGCTATCACACTAGAATATGTCCATACCATCCCTAGGCTACCTATGGTAGGATCATAAATGACCATAGGGATACCACATAGTGAAGATGAGAGGAGAGCCTTAGCCATGTCGAATACATGCTCAAATATGATATTACTAGGGTAGAGAGTGAGCATGAATAATGTCTATATATCACATATTCCAAATCTCTAGAAGGTGGTGATAGATCTTGTGATATAGCAAGTTCTCTATCACAAGTCAGATGGTAAGGTACCACTATATATGGTAGCCTTGAGCAAGATGATGTTGGAAGAGTGAGTTTTATATTATCTAGGATCTTCCATCTAGGTCTAGCTCATGCATGATCTCTATGAGATGTTGGTAAAATGGAAGAATACTATGGGACTAATAATAGTGTTAATAGCATGGATATATGATATGTATCATCTAACTAGGTTACCCCATGTGGTCAATGATAGGTCACCTCAAGTGAGGAGATGGAGAGAGGAATAGGTAGTGTGGGTCATGCCCTGTGTTAGAACTATAGATGGTGGGATGCACTAACATAGTATGGTGACCATATGAGCATTTATTGACTACCTAAGAGAGCTAGCACATAGTTGGACTAGTGTTGAAGAGGAGAGATGTGATAAGACACTATACATGGTAGAGAGAGCCACATCTATTGGCACGAGTGCTAAGATAGATAGGTTTATCTCATCCATCAATGTTGATACTCATGCCTAAGTAGTAGAATCAAAATTTAAGGGAGTTGCAAGGGAAGAGGGGATTTATACCATTGATAGTGAGGCTAAAACTTTGGCCATGCCAAGAATGACCGTGGATTGGTTAGGCATGATGAGGGATAGAGTAGGAGGAGGAGGTAGTGGTAATGATACTAGATGTACCAACACTAGTTCCATATAGAGATGAGTTATGGACACCAATGACATGACATCAATAGAGGTAGGAGGAGAGAGTGGAGACCATCATTATCCTTAGTGATTTAGTAGAGGATCTAGAAGAAACATAGATGAGTGAGAGATCACTTAGGCGTAAGTTGAGATGGACATGAGCCATGAAGTTGAGTTTAAACTAAGGAGCTGACCTATATAGGAGGCACTAGGAGGTCACATATATGGGGAGACTATGATAGGTGGTCACATGAATGGTGAGAACATAGTAGTTGAGACATAGATAGGTAAGAAAAATATGATTGATTTATTGCTTAAGCTTTGAATTGAAATATATATAGATACATAGATATTGAGAGATATGATAGTGATTTAATATTCATCTTGTGTGATTTTTTAGGTGTACCTAAGGATGAGGAGGAGAGATTGGGGTCCCTAGTTAGGGGATCACTCCATGATGTCCTATATGAGACCTATAGCCATACAACACCATGACACTGGAGGATTTGAGTGTACCATCTACCCTAGCTCAGGTGAGCTAGTTTAGATTAGTGGGAGAGGTCATGAGGTAGATATGGATATATAGAGAGATAAAAAAACCACTAATAAAGATGGGTGTAGGAGAGAGGTATGTTTGGTAGGCCCTAACCAATGAAAGAGTTACACATCTAGAGATAGTGACATAAATAATGCAGACATATATAATGATGCAAACCCAACTCATGTAGGCACATGTAGTGACCCAGACTATTTTGCTATAGGCACAGGTATAAATAGAACATCTATAGGGATAAGTAGAGGGATTTAGATCTCAAACTTCCTCATTATAACATACCATTCAGAGGATTTAGACTAAGCCCTTAGTAGGCAATGTGGCTAGGCCATGAGATAGATATGATGGAGCCCAACCTTAGAGCGAGAGCATTATTTATCATTGTATATGTTGTATCAAACTCTTGAGATATATATATATATATATATATATATATATATATGATTTATCCTTTTGGCTTACTAATGTAATTTTGTATGTGGTCACTATGGATATATTATTATCATTTTTTTGGTTATGTATGTTAATGCTCTGTATATATTTCTTTCTAATTCATGTATTTAGCTTTTTTTGTATATGTTATAGGAAATATATGTGATGTGGTTTATTTTTTAGCATTATGAGAAACAAATTCATGGTTAAAATTAAATAAGAAAAAAGACATGGAAAAATATAATCAATCAAAAATGCACTACACACTAATTCAAGCTAGGAAATGCATAATAACATGAAAAATGACTAAGTATAAAGAACCAAGAAATGGCAAAAAAGATGGTAAAAAGGGGTTTGTTTTCAAACCAAATATGAAAGATTTTTGAACTAAATTAAAATAAGTAAAATCATACTATATCACATTGAAGTAATAAAATGGAAGGTATGCAAAAGGTCACACAAGGTAAGAAAAACAAATGAAAAGTCAATGAAAATTTGGTCTTAATTTATCACACTAATTCAAGCTAGGAAGTATGACAAAATTCAAGAAATGGTTGAAATATTAAATACACTCAAAAAATAGGAAAATAAGAGGTGAAATAAAAATGAAGTAAGCATAAAACATACTAGTTCAAGCTAGGAAGCATGTAATTTTATGTGTAACTTCATAATAAATCTAATCTTATCTCAAACTTTACACATGTAATTTTATGGTGACTTGATAATTGGAAAACTTTGTGAGGATATTTGTGTCCTATCCATGGTCTTACACTACAACTCAACAAAGGGAACACCATATGGGGTGGGATAATCATGAACAACCAAGTACATGGGAAATAAGGGTAATAGGATAAAACACTCATAAATGAAAAAACCAAAAGGATGACAAAACAACATTGGCAAGCATAATAATGATATTGGATTGAAATACAAAAGGGATGGTAATTTTGTGAGGAATTGCTAGGTCCTATCCATGGTCTTATACTACAACTCACAAAATAAAAACACAAGGGTGTGATAAAAAAAACTAAGATAATATTTCTTAAGAGGAAATATGAGGAAATGGAATGAAAAAAGGAATGTAAAAAGTAAAGACTTAGGCATCTTAAGAGAAGACCTTAGGAAATAAGAGGCATACTAAGAACATGATAAGACACTAATTGACTAGTGGTCATCTATGTATATAGGAAACCTATTCCCTATAGACATAAAGCTTTGTAGACAAATAATTGTGTTATTAAGATCAACTCAAGAAGGTAGATTGGTATAATGAAAAATTAAAATGGACCTACCTCTCCATGATGTGTTCCCCACTCCTCAAGACACCTTATAGAGCCATCAATCTACTATGAATATTTGTTATTTATGTGAGAGATTAGGTATCACTAGAAGATTTTTTTTAATTCCCCTATTCCAATCTACTAGCCTACCACACCCCAAAGGACTTTGGCTCTATGTGAAGTTGGATGTGGAGTTTGATCTCTGATTGGAGATAGGAGACGTGATTGAATCATGTCTTATAGTGTGATTATACTTTTAAGAATATTGCATATTTTTTCCTTTTGATATCATTGCCTTTTGTTTAAATGATTTTTATTTTAACCTTCTTTTGAAAGTTCATTTTTTAGATTCCTCCTCTATATAGATTTGGAATAACCAAGCATGAGAGAGATAGTGATACACACGAATGAGTTGTAGGCTAAGGCTAAAGGAAGATAAGTAACCAAAGATAAAAGACTAGGACACTTAGGATTGACAATAAAAAAATATGTGATCTCAAATCTCAATCGTGCATATGCTTAGTTTGCAGAAAAAGGAAGAAAGGAAAAGGGAGATCCAAAGGTGGACTAGTAAAAGGAAATAGTAATGATAAAGACTATTTCCTAACTAATCACATGGTAAAAAGAGACAATAACCGAAGGGAATATGGTAAATACAACCAAGTCACCATGTAAATTATCTACAAAAACTAAGGATAAGAAAACAAACAATCATGAAGATACAAGGCAACAAGCAGCTAAATATGGTGATTTTGTGAGGATCTATCAGATCCTATCTATGGTCTTATAAAGTAACTCACAACAGTAATATCCAAGAGATGAAACAAGAAGAAAATATGAATATAAATCAATTATAAGGAATAAAAAGCATATGCAAAAATTATAGAATATAAAATTAATGAGAAATATATAACAACAAAGAAGATAATGATATAAGATAAGCAAGAATTTGACACAGTGTCAAATGATTTAATCAGATATAGAAAAAGAAATAAATTGGAGCACACATCAAATCCAAATATAAATGTAAAATTACCATTTATGTGCTCATAATTATTGGTAAATATCTCCACATGCATTATCTAAGACATCAAATAAATCTCTATGAAACTGGATATGAATTATTGTTAATGTGTCTTCAATCTTTATGAAATATTAGGCAAATACTTCTTTTATAATCTCCTCAAATGAAAAATTATGAATACTAATTTTATCATGTTGAGGAGGGAAATAAATAAAAGGATGATCAAAATAATGTGTGGGAATGAGATCCATGGGAGAATGAGGAATCATCGATGGAGAAAGATCCACAAGTGGAGGCATAGAATGAACCATAAGAGGTGTAACTATGGGAGAAGTGGAAACCTTATTGAGAGAAAAACATATGGGGGGAATAGTATTTATTCTAGGTATAGTTATAATATTATCCTTAAGATGTTGTTGAAGGATACAATAATGATCAGTATGATGTGTGCCACATTAGTGCCATATATAATACCTCTCACCATACTTAGGTATATAGTCAGGAAAAATCTTGGGAGGAGGTATGGTAGTGCATATGGATGGGGAAGAAGGATGTAATGTATCAATATATTATCACAACTTATCATAATGGGTAGAATAATGAGTATCTATCCCATGAAAGCAATAGATATGCTTATGAGTGTGTTTAAGAGGAAAATTCATGAGAGAATGTATAAAAGTGTGAAAGAGAGGGAGATGAATCATCACCCCATTTGGTGGGCAAAGGATCCATCTTAGGCAAATGAATCAAAAAATCACCAAGAGGAGGTGATGATGGATAAGGAATAGAACTAGTCTTAATAAGAAGAGAACTAGTTGTTAAGCACATAATATACTGAGAGGGGGGGTGAATCAGTATATTATATGTCTTATAAAAATTTCCCTTTATCAAATTCCACTTAATCAAACATTAAATATATGCAATAAAACTCAAATAATAAACATCACACAAGATAGATAGAGACACCAGATATAATGTGGAAACCCAATGTGGGAAAAACCACAGAGAATCAATCTCAAATATATTCATAAGAATAAACCCACAGGAGCACCATACCCCTTTGCCGAGTACCAACCTCAACTAAAATTCATGAGCACCAACCCATAGGAGCTTCAAACCCCTTTACTGAGCACCAACCCAGCTATTATTCATGAGCACCAACCCACATGAGCACCAACCCCTTTGCCGAGCACCAACCCACAAGAGCACCAACCCCTTTATGCATACCACAAACCTATCTCTCAATGTTACTATCTCAACAAATGATAGATCAATAAAACATCTCCTTCATCTCTCACACCTTTTATCTTCTAAGCTAGATATAACAAATACAAATCATATTCATCTCTCACAATTGCTCTTCTAAGCTAGATATTACAATATCAAATCAACCTCTCACTTCCATATTTACAAATGGCTTTTAAAGCCTTTATTTATAGCTTTCTAAATGACCTTTGGCCTTCCCCCTTTGTGACCCTTCAATCCTCATGGAAAATGGTGCCAATCTTGGATGACCCTTTATATTCAAGCCTTTGAAAAGTCATGTGGTGACCCTTCATGACCAAAAACGTCCTTCCCACTTTTGTCCTTATCTTTGGTGACTTTTTGTATTCCTCAAAGTGTCCCTTCATGAGAAATTTTCCCTTCCTCTTTTTTCTTCACTGGTGACTCTTGGTATTCCCCAAGATGACTCTTCATGGGAAAATGTGTCCCATCCTTCTTTTGTCTTTACCTCATGGCTCTTCGACTTCTCCATGAGCCCTTCTTTTGTCTCATATGCAACCAAAAATATATTCATTAATATTAAATAAATATTAACTCATATTAACCAAGATATATTTATTACAAACAACATTAAATGTAATGGGGCCTTTATCACCAATAATGATAAACCTTTGACATCAATGACAATATTTCCAACACTAGTGAAAGAAACAAGAGTAGGCTCACCAATAGTGGAAGAAGAAATAATAACTAGTTTTAAAATAAGTTCTAGTATGGGAGGAGTAAGATCAATAGAAGTTTTAAGAAGGGTATCACTAATCTTAGGAGTAAATAAATGACAGTAATTAGGGAACCTAAAAAAATGGTAAGGACTGGTCATAGTACAATATATGAGCATAGTCCTATAGGGCTCCTTAGAAACTGGAGGTGTCAGTGGCATCTCCACTCTAAAATAAAGAGGAAAAACAAAAAAAAATTAAACTATTAAATTTGAAACATGAGATGATGCATGAAAATAATCAAGTAAACAAGAATAATAATGCATAATCTTGGCATCATGGGCTTGGACAAGACAACCTAAAAAAATCATCTAAGGAATAGACATCATCATAATCAAGTGAATGAAGATCGATGACACAAGTTGGAATAACTTTGTCATCTAAAGAAGCATGGTGAATATAGTTATGAGTCTTAGATATGACTACAAGAATGCCATCGCAAGGAGGATTATGAGAACTAGGTTGTAAGGAAGTAGGAAGTTGTGAGATGAGATGAGGCGTGAGGCAGAAGTTTTGATATTGAGATTAATCTCATTAGGCTCATCATCATTAGAGTCTAAAAGGTTTGGAGGAATATTACTAATAATCTTAAGATGCCCATTATATCCTCTGGTTGAGTTGACAAGAAAATTTAGGCGTTGTGACTCATGAAATGAAATGCTAGGTAAAGGCTTAAGAGTAGGAATCTTAAAGACACCACTATCTTAGAATTATTCTAAATTATAAGGGTTGGTATCTGTTTAAATCATATAAATGGATCCATTATGAGGGAATTTAACAGATTGGTGGGTGGAACAAGTGATATCTCACATATGATGAGTCTATGGCCTACCTAGCAAGATGTTATAAGAAAGAGGAAAGATAAAGATCATCACCTTCACATGAACAATGATAGGTGGGATAGTAATGGGAAGCCACACACACCCAAGAGGAGGCATTTACCTTCTATCATACCCTTAGAAAGTGATACATGTGGACTTAATATTACATTTGGAATATCTAAGGGTTTTAATGAAATCAAGAGAATTAACATAAGTACCAAAACCCTCATCAATCAAATCATGCTTAACTTGGATATCAATAATTTAGATGCTAATAAATAGGGGAGGATTATCTGCATGAAGTGGAATCTCATCTAAAATCATAGATGTGATGGGAAATATTAATGAAAGAGAAGTGTCAATAGTTTCATCAACATTGATGGACATCTCTTCACATTGTTGTAAGATACTATCCTTAGAACTAGATAAGGCTACCTCTCATCCCACTAAGGGAGGATGAGGGACATTCATCTCAAATAATAATTGTATAAGACTATTCTAATGACAGGGAGATGTCCTCATGAGTTTAAGTAATGTAATTTTAGAAGGGATATTAGTGAGCTCCACAATGGGATCCCATTCATCATAACCCATGAGAAGATTGTTAGATATAGGTGTGTAATGGTTAAGGAGGTCTTCAAAGTGAAGAGACAAATATCATTAAAATTTGTGTTAATAAGAATGAGAAGGCTTAGAATTAAGCTATAAATCATGTTAATATGATGAATTAATATGTTCAACTTGATCTTAAGGACTAGAGGAGGTGTTAACATAAGGTTGATTAACATTGGAAAGAGAAGATGATGGAAGAGTGGTAGAAATAGCATGGGATGTGTTATCCAAAGGAGAATCCTAAGTTGGATCTTCATCAAAGGTTATAATATCTTATTTCCCCAACTCATTTAAATGAGTTAGAGAAGAGTATTGGATAACAAGATATGCTTGAGAACGAGGTGAGGTGTAGATAGATTGAGAATTGATGAAAGCCACTACTATTTGCATATTAGTCATGTTAACCATATTTTCTTTAGAAATTGGTTTTACAAGACTTTTTACATTATTAGTGGAAGAGATGGGCTTTCCTTGATTTTCTTGAATTGGTTGATGATTAGGTAAAATATCCTTATAAATAGATAAATGAGCATTTTCTTGATTCAAAGCTTGAGCTTTATCATGAGTTTTATATTCTTTGAATGCATACTCATAAGTTTGTTGATGTTGGCACATGATAGAATCACATTCTTCCAAGAATAAATTCCATAGCTAAATTATGAAGTTGTCTACAGGTCTCATGAGAATGACCCCAACTAGCATGAAACCAACAAAACTTGATAGGATCATACCAGGTTTTCATAGGATGAGTAGGGTCAATTTCATGAGTAAGAGGCCTAGGTAGATGTTTAATAAATTTAGATAAGTAAAAAGGTTCATGAAGATTAATGTTATTTATTGAGACATGAGGATTAGTAAATTATTGAGAAGAGGAAGCTAGTTCCAAAGAAAGGGTAGTAATAGCAGCTTGAACATGGTGAATGGTATCATATGAATCAAAAACACTATCACTAGTAACATTGTGTTTTTTGTTTTTAATTAATATACGAGAACCCATGGAAGGTTGGGGTTGCTCAAATTGAAGCACAAGGAAATCTTGTCATTTAACTTAATCAATGGCTTCTTTCAAAGTGCATGGAAAAAGGGTATGGACTCAATATTGTAATTTGGGATATAGAGCATTTGTAAAGAGATGAAAAATATTGTCATTAGCCATGTTGTGTTCATATTTGTTTGATAAAGTCTTCCATCATTTAATAAATTCTTGGGTAGTTTCATTTTCACTTTATTTGCAATTGATGAAATGGGCCAAAGTGTTTTCAAGAAGATCACTAGTTCAGAATTCTTGAACTAAAGAATTCACTAAATCCTCCAAAATAGTAATGGAATGAGGTCTAAGTTGATTGCACCAATCTAAGGCATCACATGGGAGGGTCTTAGCAAATATCTTGGTAGTAGAAAATATGTTTAATTTAACCTAATCTTTATAAACATTCCCAAATGTTTTAGGATGAAGAGAAGGATAATTTGATCCATTATAAGAGATTATAGGTGTTATACCTTCTATATCAATGTTAGTAATTTGAGTAGTGAGAGGTTCATTTTATATATGCTTGATAGTTTTATTGATTAAAGGAGGTTGAGGAATAATATTGCCTTGAGAATCTTGAAGAGGAGGGGGAGGAAAATTTTAGTTATGCATGCCCCAAGCCACTGGTTGAGGTTGTGTTTGAAGATGACTAAGGTGATTTTACATTCTCATCTTTTAATTTGTGCTATGGGCTTGGAAAGCATTCATTTGATTGAGAGTTTGCAATAGAAGTTGGTGAGTTTGAATAACATTATTAAAAGATTTTGTGTTAGAACTAGTGGCTTGGGTACCACTATTGGTGTTGTTGTGAGCTTGAGATGAATGATAAGAATGAGAGGCACTAGTGGAAAAGCTTGATTATGTATAAAAATATGGACTAGTGAATGGAAGAGAGTAAGAAACACTATAAGCATGAGTGCCTTGGGTAGCAAAAATGAACTAGTGGAAGGATTAAGGATAGTGGATCTTAAGGGAGGTCCACTAAATGTAGAACCAGCTATGGTAGTTGAGATACTAGGCATGGAGGTAAAAAAATGAAAGAAGAGGAAGAACCATGAGAAGAGTTCATGATGGAAGGGAGAGGTTGTGGAGCAAAGAAATTAATACTACCAAATCCATTTGATAATTTAGAATGTGGTGATTGAGGTTCATTTTCCTGACCACTAATCATGAGATTATAAATGGTAAATGGATCTTTCCATTTATATTGGGGAAATTGGTTAATAAAGAAAATCATTTTAGGAGTATACTCTAACTCAAGTTGGTTTTCTAAGAGGAAATAAGGATTATGTTGTAAATAGGTATCATGAGGGAACCCATAGTTCATTACATGAGTTACAATATGGACATTACTAACATTTGTAAAAGGAACTCTACTTTGTCTATGGGAAACCCTATGAGGATTGGTGAATTCCATCATGCCTATTGTTTGAGGTTTATTGTTGTCACCCAATAGGAAATCCATGATGAAAGAGGAAGGAAAGCAAGATGAGAAAACAAAGGATTCAAAAAGTGATAGAAATAAAGCTAGGTTAACACGGTTGACCTATTGCAAAATAAGGATAATAAATCTAGATAGGGTCCACAAAACTGACCTAGTATAGAGAGCAAAAGCTAACAGAAAGGGGAAAAGGCCTAAAAACTATGCTAGGTTTACCCAATTGACCTAATGTAGTGCATAAGAGCTATATAAACTACTAGGTCAACTAAGTCAACCTAGTGTAGTTAAAAAAGGTAGAAAGTAGGGCCTAGGAGACTATAGAGTTGAGCTGGTCAACATAACACAACAACTAAGAAAAGAGAAAATATTACTAAAAAGATAAAAAAATTAAATGAGATTTACATGTAGCTAGTCTAAAAAGGTAGATACTAAAATGAAATACACAACCAATTGAATTATTGCTAGCCAATTCAATTGGTATATATAAATAGATTGTAATTTTGAAAGAAAAGTATAGAGTAGAGTAGAAATAGATAAATAAAAACTAACCTTGGTGTTTTGGAGATGAAAATAGAATAGGTAACTGACATGTAACCTTGGAGAGAACTAGCCTAATCTATAGAACTAGGTTAAGTCGGTCGACCAAGTGAGATAAGAACCTAATATAAAAGCTAAAAAAGTGTGCTAAGTTAACTTGGTCAACCTAGTAGATTGAATTAGATGTTTGGAAATATGATAAGTCAAGTTGATCGACCTAGTTGATTAGACTATAAATCTAGAAGTCTAGAATCTAGAACTTGCTCTGAATCTTGAATAGGAACCTACTACAAAGTGGCTGGAAATGTGTTAGGTTAACCCAATCAACCTAGTAGGTTGAGCAAAAAGTCTACAAAGTGTTGAAAACTTATGCTAGGTTGAGCTGGTTGATCTAGTTACATATTCCTACACATAGAAAAAAATAGTTGGGTCAATAGAATCGAGCCATCAAGTCAAAACATATGATAGAAAAGATGAAAATGAATAAAATAAGTTCAATAAACCCTCTAAGGGTTTGATTCACATTAGGTTCACCAGAATGTATGCAATCAAAATTTCATGATACACATGAATCAATCTTAGATCGGATAAGATAGATCACACCTACACTTCTAATTGGGGAATACACTTGTTAAGTGGGAGCATGACCAATATGAGGATCTAATAGACCTGATTAGGGAATCATTTATATCATCTATCACAACACATCATGCTAGGTAAGGTTCTAAAGCCTATAGTCTAACATAATCACACAACCCTAAAAGATTTATATGGTTTCTATATTCACTTATGATATTAAATAAGAAAGTAAAATAATCTAATAACAAGAAAAGTAAACTAACCTAATGCTCACCAAAACTTGTGGCACAAGGTAGGGGTTAGAACAAAGCAAGTAAATAACAACTAATCTTAACATGTATAGGAGACATATACTCATGTCAATGTATATGAAATCCTAATACATTGGAGAGAAGAATACATACTACATTATCTATCTACTCTTATAAAGGAGAAATAAAGCTAGGAATAATTACCTTTGAAGATGAACCTACTGAATCTCAACCTCTCCCTTAGCCAATGGTGCTTTATAAGAGACTATTGTGGCTTGTAAGGACAACCAAGATAAATCATATCTAGGCTCATGACCTACTTAAGCATCCAAAAGACTTTTATATAAGATAAGATTAGAGCTCCAAAAAAAATTTTGAACCCTAATGCTTTATTCCTCAAGTAGAATAGTCACTAAGTATATGGTCATTCTCACTTCTTCACTTAATTAAACTCTCTTATGAAATGGTAAGGAATGACCTTGTATATACAGTAATATCTCACCCTAAAGACTTTCAAACATGTTAGTTGTGCTAGGTTGATTGGGTCGACCTATGACATTATCAAGCTAATGCTTGAAGTTTGTGTTAGGTTGGTCAAGATACAAAGCAACAAGGAAAGGAAAAGTATCCCCAAAATAAGTTAGGTCGACTAGGTTGACCTAGCTTATTGAATAGGTCAAAAAGGACACTAGGTAAAAATGAGGGATAAAGCATGACAATGGTGGGAATAGATAGGAAAGAGAGAAATAAGCTTAGGGTTCAAGGCTTTAGGATTCAAGAGTGTAGATAGCAAGTGGAAAAAGGAAGAACAATATTATGAATCAATAAAGGTCTTCACTTAAGGCATGCACTTAGAGATATTGAGACTTGGTAGGTTTTTGCAAGATATGAAGTGTCAATAATCAATAAAAGTGTGAAAATATTATCTGTATACATAATAAATATATTGAGAGGTATTTGTTGAGTATTTTATACCAATCCCTACTTAGTAACTTTCCATACCCTTCAAGTATGTCTACTACAAGGATGATGATAATCATCTATACTCAAGTCTTAGACTCTACTTGAATACGCACATTAGTGAGCTCTCCAATTATCAATACCACTATTCTATCCAACTATGAGACTATTCTCTTTGGTGGGCTTAGAGTTAGGCCAAGCTTTTGAAAAATAGAGGTAGGAATCATAGTTGTTAAATCTCTAGAATTGACTAAGTAATTATGAATATTCTTATCAAATACCCTAATGGTCAGAAAAAAGGGGTACCTCTAGCTTGTTTTTGTATATAACATTGGTGTCAGAGGCCTTTGTTTTCTCTATAAGAGCTATTGAATTTTCCACAGGGGTCTTCCCTATGATAGACTTCCATAGTAACTCCTTTTAATCAATGATCTAAGCTAATTCATGAAGGGTGATATTTGCTTTGAGTTTCTTAATATCTTCAGCAATGTTGTACCCTCTTCTACTTTGTTCTTCCTTATTTTGAGGCTAATCATTCACTTTTAGGGGAGGTGGATTGTTATCATCTTTTGGATTTGGTGGAATCATTGTGATATTTGGAGGAATATAAGTTGTGAAGGGCTACATGTTCCTCAAGTTTTAACCACCTTTCTAAAATTAATAGAAGGCATGTATCTCATTAGTGTTGTCTTCTAGTACAATATCATCTTTGCTTAGGAAAGGAAACTCATGATTCTCAAAGGACATGGTGGTTCTTGAAGTGGAATCATCTTGATGGAATTATGGTGGATTATGCATCAAATCTTGTCTTACCACCTATATTTGATAGATCTCAAATGTTGCACAAAATTCAACACAGTCAACTTCACCATGCTAATAAGTATTATGGATTATGCACCAGTTGGGCAAAGTTATCTCCACTATATTGATCTTTAGAGGCTTTTTGGGCTGCTTTGTATTATTTTAAGGCCTATTGTATGGTATATTATACCTATAGAACTAAAAATTATTATTGTTATTTAGGCCATTGGTGTTGCCTATCTTTCTTTGCATGTCAAAGAAGTCATTGCTTAACTTTTAAACCATCTTTTGTATGGCATATAGCTCTACTTTTATAGATTTTGTGCCCTAGACAATAGAAGTAGAGGATGTATCCAGATGCTGATTCTACTAGTAGCCATTACTAGGTACATGGTTATTCATGAAACTATAATTCATCTATGATGTTTGCATCAGAGGAAGTGGCCTATATAGCTGATTCTGGTTAAATGCAAGGACTTTTTTATTCACATGTGGAATTAAATTTAAATTTGGGAGTCCATTGTTGATAGTAGGTGTGCCAAGCACTTGAAAATTGAGTTGTCTATAAATTTTTATGGATTATTCATAGGCTAGTGCCTAAGTGTTTATAATAGTAGCCCTTTACAAAAAGACTATATTAATTGGATCCATAGCATTCTTATACATTTTTCATACCAATACTTTATATGGTTTATATGTCAGGCTTAATCAGGTGTACATATTATAAAATCTTGAATTGAAGGCCCAAATTTGTTTGTTGGGCTCCCTATTCATGCTAGTAAAGTGCTGGTATATCAAACTAGGGATGGTGACATGCCCATATTGTGAAAGAAAAGTAACTTGACATGCATTTTAGGAATCAATGGAATTATCTTGTAGATTAAGGTACCAATCATAAGAAGCATCCATCAGTGTGAAATGAAAAATTTTACATGCAACATATTCATTAATAACATTCATTAATATCAATGTATCTTTGAAATACTTTATGTGATCTTATGTCATTTTTCCTCCTAAAGGAGAGAAGGATAATAGATACTTTTTTAGGATTCCTCAATAGGTCATGCACATCCCCTAGGATGAAAATAGAATATTTAACCAACTAGGGTGTTCCAATCATAAGATGATTAATAGGGGGAGTGTTCCTTATTGGAGAAGGTGTTTTGTCTCTATTATTAATAGGGTTAGTTGGTATAAATCTAGGCCTTCTATGATTTGACAAGGTTGAGACTAGAAGACTAGCCTGAGAACTAGATCTAGTCACTCTCTTGGGTGACTTTAATGCCACTCAATGTAGAAACTAACCTCTTTTATCAGAGGTTCAAGGACCTCTTTCTAGTTCAATAAAGAATTTTGATGTGGTTATTATGCACACCAATTCATAATGAGGTAGCCTCTAATATTTTAATATTTTAATGGAGGTAAACTCCACCCTAGGGCATTAGTTGTAAGTATGTAGTTTTAACAACTAGGTGATGGAATAGTGGCAAAGTATATAAGTTTTTGAACAAGACTATATATGAATGGATGGTTACTAAAATATATTTAAAATCTAAGTGATTTGGTGGTTAGATGGACACTAATCTAGAGTGGGTAGATATCAAAAATAAATTCAAAAATTGAGGGAAGGGTAGAGTAGAAAAGAGGAAATATGTTGCTTTAGGAATCAACTTTTAGGTTGGATTCTAAGTAGACAAGTGATTTTTGAACCAATGCCTATTTCTATTAGTTGTTACACACACATAGATAGATATGGTCAAGCAATTTAGGATAGTTTGATATAGTAAACTCAAGGATCTCAGTCAAAGGTTACTCCTTTTAGAGTATCTATTACACACCCTTACTTATGAGATTATGACTTGAACCAGTGAGGTATCTGAGATAGTTATTAATCATACATAAAAGACTATATAATTGAAACCACCTCTACACATATATAAATATAAGATAGTCAACTTGCTCAAAAATGATAAATGTAATTGCTAATTTATTCAATAACTTTTGTACATATAAAACTAACATAATAGTCATAAAAAGAATAATTCCTTGTAGTTATTGCACACTAAGAATTAATGAATCATACAACCAAAAATATACAATATAATTACATAGATCTTGGAGATAAAATATACCAACACATTTATTGATAATCAAAATTTATTATAATTTTGTATTTTATTTTCCAACCCTTGAAGATGAGGGTTATATATATTTAAATAGACTTGGGGATGGGTTTCATCATCCTCCAAGTACATGAAAAAATTGTGTTTACATAGTGCAATTAGAACTTCAATTCTAAGTATAGTTTCAAAACTGTATGTAATGTATACATATAGTTATCTTATATTTACCAAGAATTAATGTTAGGCTTTACAATGTGATGCAGCATGTCCATGCTTATAAAAAACTTATGAAATGATTAAATTAAGTTATAAAATAATTATACTATGAATACAAAATTGATGTTATTATATTGAATTGATAGACACAAAACTAGCCTTTCAACTAAGGTATAGTGGATGTTTGCATGGATGTGTTAACTTGTGTGTGGGAGTTGTTGTAGTAGATGTTGGAACTGAAATGGATGTTAAATCCTCATTCTTCTTCTTCTTCATATCCAATTCAAGATAAAATTTGTGACCCACATCATGATGTTGCCTTATGATGTATAAGTTGTGTAATGAGGGTCTGTACACCCTGTTAGCTTGTTCTAAGAGTTTTGCATGTTCAACCTTCATATTTTAGAATTTGATCTTGAAAATTTCAAATTTTGTTACCTTATTTCTTTTAAAACTCAAATTTAATCTCCTCAAGTGCCAATCCCTATAAATTTTTCTCAAATTTCTCATATGCTTCTTGAATGAGTTGATAAAAATTAATTCTACTAAACATCTTTCTAGTAGCATACCTTACCTTTGAGAATTTTAATTCATCCAAGATCTGTAAGATGAGAGTTTCATGTTCTTGATATTTGGGAATTATTTCCCCAATTATGGTAATTCACTATGTAGCTTCTTATGTTTTGATAACCACCAAATTGATGGCATTTGATGCCTCCAATGGTGTCATTAAGTCTAGATGGCTATATGCCTTATTAGTAGTGTAAAGAATCAATAATTTTAACTTATTTTAATCTTGCTTTATAGAATTAAAAAATTGATGAATTTGAGATATATGGGGGGCCAATTATACCCTAATTACCTCAATATCCTCAAGATAAATGTAACATTTTGATGTAGTTTTCTGAACTTTAGTCTCAATTCCTGCTAAAATGTGAATTATTTGTTATTGTTCTTTAATTTTCTCTAATTCTTTTTCCAGCTCTTGCCTTGACATCTTAGTCCCGTCATTTAATGTTATTATAACATCCTTATGGGTTTATACAAGAGACTTATAATATTATATGTATGGGGAATACTCGAGCTATCTATTCTTTCTTTTGGACAAGACATAGACCTCCTACCTTTCCTCAAGAAATATCTCCCTCCCATTTTCATCTTCTAATTTACTTTTCCTCACCCTTTGAATGCCCCCTAAGGACTTATCAAATAGGGATGTTATTGATGGAAGTTATATAATTTTTAAATTATGATTTTGATAATCCTTCTATATAAGATCAAATGCCCATGGTGGGATAACTAGCTGGGTTGGGTCTATTGATTATGTATCCTTAGTTGTATCCTCTACCGATTAATCTTCTATTGATTGTTCTATCTCTTTTGGGATATATATCAAGAATGGATGGTCATATTATTTTAGGCCAATCCACACTTCCATATTGGTGTTTGTAATTTGGCTTGCCAAATCCAAATTCCAACCCCTATAATTCAAAATTTTTAGAAATCGTTAATAGCCTCCGCAAACGAATCAAACAGGTATATTTTGGTCTAAAAAGTCAGTTTTGGTCTAAAAAGTTATTTTTAGTATTTAATATGTCAAATTTATCTCAAAATTTCATTAAATTATTTTAAATTCCTTTAATCATATTCCAAAATATTAAATTATCTTAAGTTTAAAGTTTCATGGCTTAAAAAGTTAATTTAATGTATTTTTTAAACCAAAAAAGGCTTTTTTAATCCAAACTTGCCAAAATTAAATTTAAAAATCATGTAAAATTCAAAATTTGATTTATAAATGTGTAATAGACTCATTTAAATCCATATCATGCATTATCTTGGCATTGGAATCTTGAATTATTTTTAAAAAAGCCAAAAATAAGCTATTTTCTTCACTTTCAAAAAGAGAAGTAGGGATCCATATGGATTTTGTACATAAAGGTCAGGGAAAATAAATAAAAATTCATTAAAAAAAATTATCATAATTTTAATGTCATTTGGATACAAAAAATTCTAAAAACTGTTTCATATAGGCACTCCTCCTAGTTTGCACATAGTGATTTGCTTGCAAGGTTGATGATGGTAAGACCAGATGGAGAAAGCTACATATATAAATTTTTGGGTGTAAGAAATAGACTCAGATGTATTCATAATGTATTAGGTGGTATTTTTAATTTGATTTTTCATGCTCATGTATCATCAGGTTTATGACAAGGCAGTTTATGTAGCCTTACAACCAAAAAGGCAATGGGTTTTCTCAATTTCTCCTCACCTGGGAAGGGTTTCATGAAATTTAAATTTGTTAAAAAATATTTGGGACTTAACATATCTCTAAATTTCATAATTAATATATTATTCATGTATTTCATGGCCAAATAGAGAAATAAAAAATAGCCAATCAAATTTATAAATTGGCATGCTTTCGAAAAGAGTGTAGGATTGGAGAAAGAAAATGGATTTTTTTCAAGATTACATATTTTGGTCTTTTTCATAATTTCATCCATTTTTTAATGTTTTAAATCAGTTTTATCAAATAAATTCTACAAAAATATCCATTAGTTGGCAAATTTTGGTGCTTCTAAGCTTCCAAAAGGACATAGTTTATCATGGTTTTAAGAAAATTTTACATTTTTTAAGGTTTTTTATGGAAAACTAAGTTTCAATGAAAAAATTAACTAATTGAATATTAATTTTATCATGAAAACATAAAATAAAAATGAAATAAACTCCAAAAATATGTAAAAAATATAGTCAAGTGTGCACATTTTCCATGCAAAAGGGGCATTTTTTAAGGAAATTTGAGGTTTCTAGCATCTACAAGTAGAGTTTTTACTCTAAATTTGGTGTGTATCATAATCATGAGTTGAGTAATCATAAATAAAAGTTTTAATTCCATTGGGTTAGTGTAATTTATTTCTATTTTTACACAAATCTAAGCCTCTCAAAACACAGTAAAGAAGAAAGCAAGCTTGAGCAAGATGAAGCCTCTAAGAGAAAAATATAGGATTTTGGTTGTTTATAACCCTTTTGTGAATTTTTAAAGTATATAATTGTGTTTCATAGGATGTAAAAATGAATAAATAACCACCTATTTCTATTTTTAATAATCCAGGAAGCTTCTAAGTGACAAAAATAGGTTACTAGGTCAAGTTGGCTTAATATGCCTATCTTATCAATTAAGTAAATGAAGGTTGGTGTTGAAGTTGGATATAAAATATTTAAAAAGGAGTTTAAAATTACATATATATGATATTTTCATGGATATTAATACATTTTTATATTTCAAATGCCATTTTATGCAATGAGGAGCTAAGTGGAATTAACTAGCCTTGAAATTCCAATCAAAGCTTCAGTTGACTAGCTGACCAACATCATGCAATATTACTTTATTATAATTTAAATAATGACATTTAAAAACCTTAAATATCACTTAAAGTGTAGATATACACCAAATAATTTCATTTATTTCATGCAAATAGAGTTGACAAAGTCAATGAGGCCCACCATTTCTTGTTTCAATGTCAAAATGGATTTCTTGCAAAACAAAGCAAAGAAGTAGATATTTAAAGAATATTGTAATTAATTTGAACTCAAAATTGACTTGAATTCACATCAATTTTATCTCATCTCCTTTTTTCCAATACTAAAAGGAGGTTTATACAATACAAAAGAAAATAAAGAGATTTTTGAATAATATAGTATTTAGTTTGAACTCAAAATTGACTTGAGTTGAGTTGGAGTTCATATCCTCTTCTCATTTCAATACCAATCTTAGCTAGTTATATGTTTTATATATATGTTATATTTTTTTATCTAGGTTATTATTATTGAATATGATATACAAATATTTATAGAAATTGTAATTGGCACCATAAATCAAAAAAGAGAATTTTTTGCACATCAATTTATGGTAGTAAAGTGTATTGTTGATTGTGTACTAGCATATAAGTGAGATATTTATCCCCTTCTTTCAAGTCCTTTCCTCACATAATTCTATAATATCATATTCTATAGGTTAATTTAAGAGATAATAATATAAAATTTCACTAAATATTGTTAGTATGCAGTGTCTTTAGAGACCTTCATGTACACATATTTAATCTACAAAATTTCTTTCAAGCCTTCCCTTGAAATACTTATGTTTAGGACTGATATTAATATTTTACTATTGATACATATGTGTGTCTTTATTTCAAAGCTTTCATATAGTAATTAATTACTCTAGTGCATCAACACAATAAGTAGGATTTTTCTTTTCAGCTTCCTTCTTCCCTTTTCACCCCAAAAAGTCAAAAATAGAATTAGTTTTAGGTGAGAAATCTAAGAAAACCAGCCCTCTTTGGAGGTTCTTCTCACATTAGAGTCACCAACACTCTAAGAATATCCCATTATATTATCTATATAGAATATTTATCTACACATATTCAAATAGGGTGCTTTTTATATTGATAATAATTTATAGCACGCCCGGTGGGATGCAAGTTCATCTATTAGATTATAAGCTTATAACACATCATCTTCTGGACTAGTTTCTATTACTCATGTGGCCTTTATCATAAAGGGATATAATAAGCATATCATGGAGAAGGATCCCATCCTTTCTAAAGCAAAACAAGAATTTTTAGATGATCTAGATGGAGATGAAAGAGTTTTACTTGAACATAATGAGGACATCATCATAAACAACACACTGAGTGTTAATGAAGAGAATGATTCAATCATACAAGATGTACAAGAAAGTGAGGTCAAATAGGTTATTGTTGTGATTTAATATCAGTTGAGAGTACAAGATAAAATTCAAGATGAAAAAACTTCAATTATTAAAATAGAAATTGTTTTTCATGAACTCATTGATATAATAATGGCTAACATCTATCATGAAGAATAAGAGCTTACTGTATTAACCATTGATGACTGCAAGCCAACCAAAGAGGATAAGAGTAAAGGTAATTATGATAGAAATATATGAATATTTGTAACAAATATAAAGTTTTATGGATCTCACACTTCCCATGGAATATATTAAAGACCAACCAACTACTGAATCTATCCATTTTGGCTCACAAGAAGAGTAAATATATGAAGACAAGAAGAATGAAAAAGTGTTGGCTGATCTAATAACTCAATTCATTGATCTTCATCACCAATAAAATGAGTAAATTCTTCCCATTAGCATGCCAAAAGAGCTAAAAAATATCAATAATGAAAATTTGGACAAGTTACCTATCCATGAGGAGTAAAATCAAGGTATAATGGAAGAGATATCATATCATTGGCAACTCATAAATGAAGAAGAATTGAATATGTCCTTGAAAAGTACATAGATATAGGAGTAGGATGATTGGGTCTTAGATTCATACCTCTAATAAATATACCTAAAAATGGAGGTTGGAATCCTAGTTGCATCATCAAGAAGACATGAACATCCAACTACCCTTAGTTGTAGAAGAAAGCTATCAAGCGATGGCAAATACATTTTAAGGTTCGATAGTGGACCAAAAAGTTTCCCATTTAATCGTAGAGGAAATAGTCTCCTTTCAAGTTAGTAGGTTTTTTTGATCCAATAATATAGTATCAAAAGTTTAAATATGCTTCCATTTTGTTGTTTTCTTAGTTTCCTTAGTTTAGTTGTCTTTGCTTTCTAGTTTAGTTATTGTGTTTCCCTTCAGTCTTATTGTGTCAGTCAGAAAAGGTGTTTCAAAACCTAAAATATTTTGTTTGCTAATGAAGCCTGATGAGTTATTTGACCATAATGCCGGTAAAAACATATGAGTCACTAGAAATTTTGGTAATTTGGCCTATCAAGTCCAAATTCCAACCCCTGCAATTTAAATTTTCTAGAAATTGTCAATAGCCTCTCCAAGCTAATCAAACTGGTATATTTTGGTATAAAAGGTTATTTTTGGTATTTCAAGTTTCAAATTTCTCTAAAATTTTCATTAAATAATTCTAAATTTCTTTAATCATATTCAAAAATATTAAATTATCCTAAGTCTAAAGTTTCATGGCCTAAAAAGGTAATTTAATGCATTTTTTAAGCCAAAAAAGTCTTATTTTAGACCCACATGTGCCAAAACTAAATTTAAAAAGCATGTAAAACTAAAAAAATTATTTATAAACATTAAATAGATTTATGTAAATCCATATCATGTATTATCTTGGTGTTGTAAGCTTGGATTATTTTTTAAAAAGAAAAAATAAGTTATTTTCTTCATTTTCAAGAAGAGAAGTATGGATCCGTATAGATTTTGTACATAAAGGGAAGGGAAAATAAATAAAATGTAATTAAAAATATTTATCATAAGTTTCATGTTTTTGGGATACAAAAAGGTCTCAAAACCATTTCATACAGGCACTCCTAGTTTGCACATAGTGATCTACTTGCAGGTTTGATGATGGTACGGTCAGTTGGAGAAAGGTAAGAAATATAAATTTTTGGGTGTGAAAAATAGAATTATAGGGATTAAAAATGGATAATGTTATTTTTTAATTATATTTTCCATGGTCATGTACCATCAAGTTTAAGATAGGCCAATTTATGTAGCCTTGCAACTAGAAAGGCAATAGTTTTTTCTCAATTTCTTCTCACCTGGGAAGGGTTTCATGAAATTTAAAGTTGTTACAAAATATTAGAAAGTTAATATATATATATATATATATATATATTAATTTTATAATTAATCTATTATTCATGCATTTCATGGTATAATATAACAATAAAAAATAGCTACTCAAATCTATAAATTAACATGTTTTCAAAAAGAGTGTAGGATTGGAGAGAGAAAATAGATTTTTTCAATATTCCATATTTTGGTATTTGGCATAATTTAATCCATTTTTTCATTTTTTAAATCAGGTTTCTCAAATAAATTATCCAAAACTATCCATTATTTGGCAAATCTTGGAGCTTCCAAGCTTCTAAAAGGGCCTAGTTTAGCATGGTTTAAGGAGATTTTACATTTCTTATGGATTTTTGTGGAAAACCAAGTTTAAATGGACCATTGAAATAATTTAATATTAATTTTATATGGAAAAAATCCATTAAACATGAAATAAACTCCAACAATATGCAAAAAAAAAATAGTCAAGTATGCACATTTCCATGCAAAAAGGGCATTTTTTGAGGAAATTTGAGGTTTTCAGCATCTACAGGTGGAGTTTTTACTCAAACTTTGGTGTGTATAATCATCATGATTTGAGTAATAATAAATAAAAAATTTAATTCCATTTTAAAATTCTAATTTCTTGTTGTTTACATAGACCTAAGCTTCTCAAAACACAGTAAAGAAGAAAGCAAGCTTGAGCAAGATGAAGCCTCCAAGAGAAAAATGTAGGATTTTAGTTATTTATAACCATTTTGTGAGTTTTTAAGGTATATAATGTTGTTTTATAGGATTTAAAAATTAATAAATAACCACGCCTTAATATTTTAAATATTCCAAGAAGTTTCTAAGTGACATAGATAGGCTACTAGGCTAAGTTGGCTTAATAGGCCTATCTTATCAATCAAATAAATGAAGGTTGGCATTGAAGTTAGATATAAAAGATTTAAAAAGGATTTTACTACACCAGATATATGATATTTTCATGGATATTAATATATTTTTATATTTCAAATGCCATTTTATATAAGGAGGATCCAAGGGGAGTTAACTAGCCTTAAACTTCCAATCAAAGCTTTAGTTGACTAGTTAACCAAGAACATGAAATATTCCTTTTTTATCATTTAAATAATTGAATTAAAACACTTAAATATCACTTTAAGTGGAGATATACACCAAATAATTTCATTTATTTCATGTAAAGAGAGTTGACAAAGTCAATGGGGCCCACCATTTCTTGTTTTAATGCCAAAATGAATTTTTTGCAAAACAAAGCAAAGGAGGAGATATTTAAATAATATTGTGATTAATTTGAACTCAAAATTGACTTTAGTTCACATAAATTTTATCTCATATTCTTTTTTCCAACACCAAAAGGAAGTTATATACAAGATAAAATAAAATAAAATAAAATAAAATAAAATAAAGAGATTTTTGAAGAATATTGTATTTAGTTTGAACTCAAAATTGACTTGAGTTGAGTCATAGTTCATATCATCTTCTCAAATAAATGCCAATCTTGGATAGTTATATGTTTTTTTATATATATTTTGGATTTTTTAAGATAGGGGATTATTATTGAAGCTGATATACATAGATATATAGAAATTATAATTGGCACCATAAATCAAAAAAGAGATATTTTTGCACATCAGTTTATGGTAGTAGAGTGTATTGTTGATTATGTACTAGCATATAAGTGAGATATTTATCACATTATTATAGGTCCTTTCCTCACCTACTATTGTAATCTCATCCTCTATAGGTCAATTGAAGAGCTAAGAATATAAATTGCACTAAATATTTTTAGTATGTAGTGTCTTTAAAGACCTTCAAGCACACATCTTCAATCTGTAAACTTTATTACAAGCCTTCCCTTGAAATAATTATGTTTAGGAATGATCTTAATATTTTCCTATTGATCCATATGTGTGTCTTGATTTCAAATATTTTAGAGAATAATTAATTATACAGGTGCATCACCATAGTAGGTAGGATTTCCTTTTTTAGCTTCTTTCTTCTCTTTTCACCCCAAAAAGTCAAAAATAGAATTAGTTTTAGGTGATATATCCAAGGGAACCATTCCTCTCTTGAGTTTATTCTCACATTAGATTCACCCACACTTTGATAAGATCCCATTATATCAGCTAAATAGAAGATTTTCTTACACATCTTCAAACAAGGTACTCTTTATATTGATAACAATTTAGGGAGTGGATGGACTGTATAGACTTGATTACCCATTTTGTCCTTCCCTAAGGATATGATAGAAATATCCTAGGAGGAACTATTGGAATTTATTGGAAAATTGATCTGTGTAGAAGAAACATGTAGTTGATAACTTGCCAGTGTTATTTCAACTTTCTTTGATGCCCTTTTTTTTTTCATGGTTCAGATTGTAGCAGTCCTAGAGGGAATGTTAGCAGTGGTGGAAACAATGGACATGGCTAGCATTATGGGGGAAATTGAAAAAATGGTGGTAGAAGATACCTCCTCTACTTTCATATTGAGCAAAGGTTTTTGTAAGATAGTAGTTAGGGAAATGAAACATCAGGTGTGGAGGTGACATCTTCCACTTTCAGAGTGAGCAATGGGGTTTTTTAAATAGTATGAATGGGAACTAAACCAAAAAAAGGAACAAAGGAGGAAATTTGGGAAGTAGGGTCTAAAGGCTAAGCCTTATTACCTTATTTATCTTTTTTCATTGGTGAATTCCCATTATCATTTTCAAGGCTTAGTGCCTTTACTCTTCTCTTCATCTATTTCTTGTTTGACCTCTATTTGTTATTGGGGAACTGAAGGTATACTCTGTGGTTGATCAACTATTGGATTATCTATGAGGGGAGGATCCGTTGGCTTCCTCTTATAACAAATTTTATTCTTCAAAGGTGGGGAGGAGGTTCTTAGAGTTTAAGAAGTAATGACCTTTTGCACCATAGACATTTGCAATTATGGTGTAGCTATAGATGTTTGTGATGGAAATGCAATAGTATGCTCCTAACCTTCTATATTAGAGGAGTCCAAGTTAATCAAATCCCCTTAAGCTCCCTTATGCTCAGTCTCAATCAACCTAATCTCTTTATTAGTATCCCTCAATATTAGGGGAAGTTCTTCTAAAGGCCCTTCTTTTATCTCAGTTTGTTGTTATGGTATATTGCCCTAAAAGTCAGAAATAGCCCATCCTCTAGGGGGTGGCAGCCTAGTATTCATTTATTAAACTAAAATTGAAGGTTCTTACTGAATGATCCTCAAATTATCCTCTTTAAGGCCTACAATTTTTTCCCTTTCTAAGAATTTGGCATCATCCTTTACATTTAGGAATATAAAATCATCATCATAGGGAATATATTGGTATGGAATACCAAATCTCTAAATATGATTTTGAATATAACTATGGGGTCCTAATCTATATATAACAAGGTACGAAAATGATAATACCTCCTTTCATTACCTAAATACCTGAAATGCTTTGTCATTGTATAACACATTATACTAAATGATCATGTGAGATCCATAAAATGTACCCTTTTTTGATTTATCAAATCCTCTTCCACAGTCTACCAAAGTTTATATGTGATTTCTTGTTTTGTTAGCTTATATGGCATGTAATTAGGGAGGTGAAGGGGGTAGACCTTATGTTTGGCTACCATTATCACCATATAATCTAGGTATAATAATTAGTTACCCTAACGAGTTAGTGTATCTGATAGGCTCTTTAAAATTCTAGGTAGTGAGGTCTCATGAATTTTTTCCATACTTAAGGATACACATCCTTGACAATTTGGTTCATGTGTTTAGTATATGCATATATATGCATTAATTTGTAGTAATTGTAAATTTAATTATTTATTCATTCTATGGTTGGGATCCAAATGTCCCTAAGGTCCCTATACACTATTCCCATTACTACATCCACAAGGTAAAACATCATATAAAAATGGCCTGCTGAATTGGGCCTTTTGACATTGCGCAAAACTTGCTCCCTCAGTTTGAATCTAATGATCTCTCCTAGGGAACAAGTTACATTGTTGGTCATTATCATATCTAGTAATGACACCTAATCTAGTTGTAAAAAATGGATACATGGCATGCTATATAATCTATTGAATAAGGCCATCCCAATATAGACCCCCATTATAAATTTGCTAATGGGGGTGGGAGAATTTCCTTTTAGGACCATATTCTCCCTAGGAAGAATCCATGAGCTCATAAATTTCATAATTAAATTCCTCTTGTTTCATGTTACCACCTTATGTTTATTAAATATTCCATCCAAAATTGATAGAGATAGGTACCTTTGGAAATAATCACTAGTAATGCAGGTCATGACCATCTAGTGATCCATGTGATGTAAGAAGGCATATTGTGTAATCTTGTAAATGAATAACAAGTCTTGCAATAGTTCGATGCAAGTCATAACCTTAGGCTTGGACATTATGAAGTGTATTCTTTGTCTCTTAAGAGAGAGTAAGCCTATAACCAATTGGCACTATGCAAGTGATAGATTTCCATCATGTGAAAATGTGTCGACAACATTGATTTCATCCCATAATTTTGAGTAATTAAAATACCTATTATTGAATATTTTTTATTCAAAAACCATGTCTATAAAATCTATATAATCCTTGATGGAAATGGGGATGGTGGTAGTGCTCCTCTGAAACTCTTGGATGATGAAGTCATTATAATTGTCTAGTTTGTTTAAAGTCTATTTCCATGTACTCTAAAAACTTATTTCCACTAGTTCCTTATTTTTAATAGATTCACAGGTAGCTAGGGATTTGTTAATATAGTATCAATCGAGCTCAAATTCACTTGTGAGTAATGAACTCATCGATAGCTACACATCATTGATATAGCCTTTTGCATTCAATTCTATTTTATGCACTTTTAATGTCCAATGTTCATATGTTTATTTTACCTTCATAATTCAAATCTCATTAGTTTGGTTATCAAGTTATGTTCTTTGGCAAGCATTGGGAAGTAGTTTCACTTTATTGGCTAAGTCTAGCCAAGTTTTTGATAGTTGGGATTTGGGATTTGGGTTTCATGTTGGGAATAAGTTAGTAATTCTTGCAAACCAAAACATCCAAACACAAAGATTGAATAAAATGCTTGAAGACCAAATCCCTCAAAATAATGTTTCAACATAATTTCTGAATAAAACCTCTAAAGTGTGTAAAGTTAATGAATACTATTCTAGACAAATTATCTAATGAAAATTCCCAAACAAAATTTATAATGAAAATTTATGAATAAAATATCCAAATAAGGAGTTTGTTAAAAACTAAGTCCTTTAGAACAAACTATAAAAAAATGTCTGATATAGAAATTCTGATGAAGACTATTCCTAACAAAAGCCTCGAATAAAAGAAAACCCAGACATAAGTCACAAACAAAAAAATTATGAACAAGTACCAAACAAATATTTTGAACAAAACTTCAAAAAAAAATGTTTGATGAAAAAAATTTTGACCATAAGTACTGACCACAATGTTTGAATGCCAAAATCCAAAACAAAATAGTTTTGAATAAAACCAAGTCTCAAAACTTGTATAATATAAAAAAATCTCAAAATGTATTAATAAGTTAGTCCATAATGTATAATATCATTGATTGTACTTCCAATTGTAGATAATAAGGAGTAATCTAAGAGAACTTGCACAACTATGTAGAGGAAAACTTAGCAAACAAGGCCAAATCACAAAAAAAGAGGGTCCCCATTTCTTTAAGAAGAAAAGGGGAATGTTGGGTACAAAAAATGGTGAATTATAGGATGAATAATTTTGATTATTCAATAACTCATAACTTTTCTTAGAAATTTCAAATCAAACATGAACTATGCCACTAAAAAATATTAGAATCAAAGATATAAAAAATACTCCCAACTACATCATACTACATAATTGCCTTCTCATCCATGGATCTGTGTGTTCTAAAGTGATGTTCATTTAACCCTTGTTTTGAGGATATTTTAAAAGGTTTGGAGCAACTTTAAGTTTCAGCCTAGTTTTTTTAAAGCTTATGAAATCATGGGAGCTCAATCATTGATCTATTGCTAGCCAGACATCCATAGCTCTGATAGAGATACCTTGGTTCCTTCTCTCCTCTTCCTTTATTTTATTTGATCATGATGCATGGTAAATTTACATTATTTCATCATGTGATAATTTGATATTCTTTGGATGTTATTTCATCATGTAATCCTTTGATCTTCTTTGGATGTTTCTTAGGCACTTGTTTTTTCTATCATAGCCTCTTCTATAGGCTTCACATGTTGCATAGTGTCTTTCTCTTTTTTTATATTAGCTTATTATATTTACTTCTTTTTGAGATCATCCTTTGTATATTTATTTTTTTCCTTTTCCTCTTCCTATAGCTTTTTTGAATGCTTTTCTTCATTTTTTGTTCTTTAAGTGCAGAAACATTGACTTTTTTAGACATTGCCTATGCCTATACCAATAGGTCATCCTTCACCTTGGTTCTACTTTCTTGTTATTCTTGCACTTGGTCCTACTATTTTTATAGGGATTCATCTTCATCTTCTCTCTTATTCTTTGTAGCTTCTTCAGCTTGTTGTTATGCATTAGTTGCATCTTCTAGAGCATTCTTGGCCTACACCACTGCATCCTATTGTTGTTTATCTTCTTTAACCTTGGCCTTAGTAGTGAGTGTAACATATTTGTTCTTCTTCTCTTTTTCCATATTCTTTTCATGCACCTCATATGCTTACTTTGCTATATCAATAACTTTTTGTTCTTTGTTATCCATTTTGAGAGCCTTTTTTTAATCAACCTCTATGTCTTAAGACTTTTGTGTGGCCTTGGCTTATTCAAATTACCAACTTTATTATTGATCTTTATATTATTGGGCTTATTATTTCTAACATTTATTTTCCTCCTATCTGACTCACTATTCTAGTATGCAAGCTACTTCCTCCCATGAATCCTATTGTTCTTCAACTATAGGTTATTTTGGTGTCAGCTCTTTGACCTCCAGGGCTTGTTTTGAATGTGGAGAATCACTTTTTTGGACCATAAGATATATAAATGTGATATATTAAACCCCAAAGTAACCAACCTATGTTTGGGTGGTGGTGAAGTTGACTACGAAGAAGGTTGCACTTCCTATATCATGTCTATCTTAACAAATGTGTATTTTTTGAGGGTAGGGAAAACCCTAGGCTCTTATTGAGTTCTAGGTCTACACACCAATTAATCATGTGTACTTTTTGGTAGTGGTGGAAAGATGTTAATGACTACAAAATTGTTCAAATGTTATTGTTGGAAGAGGTCGACCCCTCACTACATTTTCCCAACTTCTTCATGTATAGTTTTGACCATAATAGATGTTGGGCATCATGGTAGTTCTACCCATAGACTTGGAAGAACCTTATTACACACTTGGACCAAATGTACTACCTTATAGAATAATAAATTTTCCTCCTCCTTATCATATAAATTTCCTACCATATTGATAACCATTACCTGGTAAACCTCCTACTCATCCATTCCCATCTGAGGTAAGTCATAAGAAATATTGATTGAGGGCACCTTAGGGTCATCTATCTAGGTTGTGGTACCCATTATATTTCACTTTAGTGGAGGAGATGATGATTATTTATTGGTTAAGAGATTTTTATTTCCTTTTTATGGTTGTAAAGTTGTGGCTTCATGTTATCATTATACTGAAGGGACTACTACACCAGGTGGTATGGATAAGAGCATTTTTTTACACTTAGATGCATAGGATTTTTACTTGGTAACTTTTACCTATGTCATGGGCATGATAATGAAGAATTTTAGAGGTCCAAATGGTGACCTCAAAAACTTGTGAGCATGGATGAACACACCTTTTGATAGCAGGGTAATAATAGTATGATTTCTTAGGTATTACACGGCATCTGATGGAACCTAAGGATGTGAGGTGATCATCTCCAAACACTCCACCTACCATGTATTTTATTTACCCTCATGGGTTATGGCATTACACTTAGGAATCCATATCAGGTTGTGTAATTATTATATTGGCTAGTAGTTAGTGTCAGGGTACACCTCTCCTTTAGGGGACTTCGATTGGGTGAAACATAGTATAAAGATGAGAAATTCATACTTGAAGGTCTAATTGGAAGTCTTATGGAACTTTTTGATGTTTTTAAGTAGATCCTAAAAAAATTCTTTGGGATAATTTAACTTCTCATTATGGTGGATCATGTAATGTGCACTATCCACCACCCCTTTTGGAATTTTCTTTACACACTTGGTGGTTTGCCAAAACCTCCATATGATGCATTCAACCATGATGTATATTAGTTAATATTGAATTCATTTGATTATAATTATTTAGGACCCTAAACATATAAATATTTTACCTCCTGAAGGAGAAGAGGCATTCTTGTCTTGCATGGAGCAATAGAATAACATCACATAGGTGTGCCCAAAGCTTAGGGCATTGTTTCTATGTTGATGGTTATTGTGGTGTTAGGTCAAATGTAAATGTTATTATAATTTTAGTGGTTGACCAAGATTTTCACAATCTCACACAAGTTGCCAAAAGTGGGAATGTAAATTAGGCACTCAACATCTATGTTCTAGAATTGATGTGGGACTACAAGAGCTAGTTATTTTACAACATCTATGGGATCCCATCAAAATATTTTTTTCTCTACCACTCAGAGGTAATAAAATGGTTTTGGATCAATGAATTTTGTCTTATGAAATATAAGTAGATGCCCATTTCTTCCTTTTGAGCATTTATCAAACTCTTAATGAGTTATGAATGATCCATGCTCTTTGAGTAGTGAAATTGAAAAAAAATTGCATTATATGCAATAAAAATATTTTTCGATCTTGAAAATTTAGCTCATGAAAATATTTGTAATAATTAAATGTCAACTTCATTCATAACCTTATGCCTTTATAGATTTTTCACCTATTATTCTCTATATAAATTCCATGTTGAGCTATCCATTCAACATTAATGTAAATGTTGATGTGGAAAATACTATCCTATTTGGAAATTAAGGTAGTTAGTCATTGGTGCATGTGTCAACATATGTTTTTATGTTATTTGTTATTCATACTAGAGTATGAATGGATGATGTTGAGTGGACTCCAATTTGGTGAATATTTTATCAATAAACCCTTAGATCTAGCACTAACTACTTGGGGATGACCATTATAGGGTAAAGACCTTGGCTAATGTGACTTGACAATACATTTCCTAGACTTAATTGATTTCTTTCATTCTTGTTGATATCAATGATGGTGCACCTTAATTCTTCTATGCATGGTTGGCACATGTTATACTTATTATCTTGGTTCTTAAATTGAATGATTAGATCATCTACAAACACACACATGCACACACATAAAAAGAAGCACATAAGAAAACATACAAAAATGGTAAATCCTAAACTACTCAGTGTTACTCAGTACCCACCCATTTAGTAGGAAGAGATCCATTAAGAATATTGGTTGTAAGGCTTAATATTATAGCCACTCACCCACCCTAGCATAATGGTTCCCTATAGATCTCTTAAAAAATGGTTACTTAATGTGATATTTCATGTATAACTTAAAGGATATTTCCATATAATATATAATTTACCTAAAAATGCTCTAAAGTGAATATTTTATAATAAAACTGGTTAGTCTTTATGAAATTCTCTATGGCACAGATTCCTATCATGCCATGTTTTCTGGCTCTACTTATGAACTTTCTATGTCCAAAATTATTTGCATCAATACTCACCCATTATATTCATTTAAATAATCCTATTGGTGAGAGAATCATGATCCCATAGTCTAATGATAATTTTAATGCACAGACTAGGTACCAATTATTCCATCAACATTACCACCTCAAGCCCATAGACCAACTATAATGTAGTAAAACCTTTAGCCCTCTTGTATTGCATGTGATATGACTAAAGAATCATAGGAATGTGATATTCCCAATCATCTCTCTTAACATCATATATATTTTTCAACATCTTGACCAACACTTTATTAGAAACCTTAGCTTGGTTGTTATCTTGTGGATGGTATGTAGTACTTTAATGATGAGAAATCATGAATTCTTCAATAAGAGCTTTGATGGTATTATTAAGGAAGTGTGTCCCTCAATCAATATTGAGATTGATGGTACATCTAAACCTTGTAATGATATTCTCATAAAGGATCTTTGTTACATCCTTCATGTTATAGCTAGGTGTTGCATTAGCTTCAACCCATTTGGTAAAGTAATCTATCATAGTGATAATATACCTATCTTTGTTTTGTTTACTCAAGGGATTGATAAGTCCTAAAAAATCAATAAGCCATTATTCAAAATGGTTTTTGGATAACAATTGCATTTAATCCTTTTAGAGTGTTTTATCTATGCACTAACATATGTCACAATATTTCACTACTCTCTATGCATCCTAAAAAAGGTTCAACCACCATAACCCACTCTATAATAATCTCCTTGCAGTAGCTTCTCTAGCTAAATAACCCCCTATTATTCCTTGGTGTGCCTCCTATAAGATATGTGGTCATTCATATTCTATAACTACCCTATGTAGTACTTCATCCTTCACCAAATGATATAAGAGCCCATTCATAATAGTATATGGCAAAACTCTAGTGACAAACTACTTCTTGTGTCTTTTTTGGTAGTGAGTAGGGAATAATTCTTATTATAGGATATTAACAATTGCCTCAATTTTTTTGGGGATGAAAAAAATGTGAAAGAGATGGGCATTAGGATAATTTTCCTATAGTTCTTTTGGTTCTTCATTATTTGGGATGTGACTAAGATGATCCAGTCTAATACTTTATCTACTTAGTTTGATGTTGATGTAAAATTTAAATTCTTAAAAGAACACCAACCATCTTGAAATGCATCCTCTAAGCATAGGATTATTTATAAGGTATCATAAAGCTTAATGATATGTGAAAAATTTAAATGGTGTCACAA
The DNA here is from genome assembly GCA_037957365.1 of Torreya grandis. Classification (NCBI taxonomy): domain Eukaryota; kingdom Viridiplantae; phylum Streptophyta; class Pinopsida; order Cupressales; family Taxaceae; genus Torreya; species Torreya grandis. The sequence goes on along the minus strand of JARHVA010009220.1, from coordinate 68,972 downwards.
GAAGATAGGTTAGAATTTTTGTAGTGAAAACACTATAGCTAGTACTTCTCTTTCAGTTGTCATGTAATTCTTTTGTGTAAGACAACTTTTGGCTTGAAAAATATATGGGGTAGTTTAGTCCACCATATCCTAGATGTGTAAGCACAACACTAACTATGATACTAGAAACATCAATGTGAACATGAAATAGCTTACTCCAATTAGTAAATATGAGATTAAGTGCAATGACCAGTATTTAATTCAATTCTATGAAGGTTGCTTGAGATTTAGAAGTCCAGACAAACTTTGCACTTCTATGTAGTAAATAATCCAATGGAGATGAAATATTTACATATAACTTGATAAATTTATAATATTACCCTACAAGTCCAAGAAAATATCTTAATTTTGTGGAGCTAATTGGTGGAGGCATACTAAGAATGACTGTAATTTTGGCTTAATCCACCAAAATCCCTTCACTACACACTATATGAACTAGCAAGTCACCAAAAGATGTAAATAATAAGAACTTTTTCAAATTTATGATATTGTATAGAGCTAACTAGTATTATAACATGAGGCATAGCTTGGAATTTTTTAATCTAAACAAAGAAAAGATTACCAAATCATCAAGATAGACTTCTAAGATGTCATGAATGAAATCCTTAAATGTATTCACCACTACTTAAGAAAAACTATAGGTGATTTTTGTAGGCCAAAATACATTACCTTGTATAAATATTATCTCCATTCCATGGAAAAAGTCATTTCATCTCTATATTCTTCTACAATGGGTATTTGATGATAGCCACTAAAGCCATTTATGAAAGAGTAGACTTCATAACCTGTGATAGATTACAAAACTTCATCTATGAAGGGAATTAGAAATAGATCATTCACACATGCATCATTCAAAATTTGATAATAACCACATAATTTGATCTCCAATATTTTATTATGCTTCACTATGATGGGACTAACCCCATCTACCTTTTATATGGGATAGAATATACCTTTGTCTTACATTTTATCTAGTTTAGCCTTTATTTTCAACTTCATGTTTGGATTCAACTTGTATGGATTTTTATTTCTGGGTCATGTGCACTCATTAAGTTTGATATGCATTTCACATAGGGATGGATTTAATCCTATGAAATCTAAAAATTTAGTGGGAAACATATCTTGATAATATTACAGAAGTTGCATAGCTTTTAAAACTTCAAATTTAGTCCAATAGTCACCTATATGTGCTAGTTAAGGAATCTCCTTGCTTCTGATATTTTCTACATGATTTTTATTAACCTATTGATAGATCTTAAAATTTTCCTTAGTAATATATTCTTGTATCATTTATTTCCCTTCCTATTCTAGAATATTTATATTACACATCTTGTCTTCTTTAGTGGGTTCTATGATTGGGTCCTTTAATGGTTATATTAGCCATTCAAGTTCAAACAAATTAGTCAAATTGATATCACCATAAGTATCAATTTCCTCCTCTTAATCTTGTATTCAGTTGAATAGCTAAATTAGAGATTTCTATTACATCTTAGGAGCTTTATACCTTTGTAATTTTGTATTTGGATCACATGCTACATTCTTCTATGTAGTAGATTCTATCATGGTACTTAAATCTTCTACGCACCCGTGGCATACAATTTTTTTAATTTTTAGTAGCTCATTATGAACTAGAGGATTCTCATCTTCAAAGATAGAATTATGTATGAATTTTATATACACCTATGCCCAATGCTTTATCTCCCTCCTGCATTCTTGATGCATATACCATGCTATTGGTAAATGGGCAAGTGTGTAATGAAAGATGTCAACATGGTACTTCAATGCCACACATTCTTCAGTCAAGACCTCAACACATTTGTGGATATATATTTTACATCACTCACATTCATAAAATAAATGCCAATTATATCTGATGGCCTGTGGTAGTTGAAATCTACTAATCATAAGTTCACACACATCATCCCAATCAAGTTGATCTCTTTATGAATTTCCCACCATGTCAATGAAACTCCCTTTAAGGCATATTTCAAGGCACTGGCCCACTGAATAATGGTAGGTACATGGAATTTTAGGCATATAATTAATTTATTAATATCCTTATCACATAATATGAAGGAATTTATCTCTCATGGGTGAAAACCATTTTCATAGGTCAGAGTTCATGATCACCATAAGCCTAATTGATTATATACATATCTAAGTTTCCACTGATAGATGAAGATATTTCCTAAGGAAATGTTCCATCCATGTTCAAATCTGTATAATAATGCATATGATCATGTACATGATATAGAAAATTAACTATTGAGTGAGTAAGCGATTTAACAAATATGGATGCACAATCATCTATGACAATTTGAGGTGTCAATGGCTGAGTAACTACTAATTTGGGATTCTATTAATCAGATGTATTCAATTATTAAGTGAGTAAAGACTATAATTGAGGTTTAGTATTCTCATATAATAAGTTACACTAGGATGCACATAGACTTTTTGGGTTCCCTTTAGAGTTTACTTTCATCTAGCTAGTTTCTTATAAAACATAAGGAGAGTCTATTTGATCTAGAATGATGTAGAGTTTTTTTGCATTATTTAGAGGAATGATGATAATCTTATATCTTTGATGTTATTCTAGTTGATTTTGCATAGTATTGATAGGCATCTGACCATCATATGTCTATTTCTTGCCAATCAATGTAGGGTAATGAGTTGTATTTATATCAATGAATTCAAAGTCACCTTCCATGTTCAATTCTATGACTTTGATCTCAAGATCTTATAATATTCCAATGGGCTCAAATATTCCATAGTCTACTAAGCTCAAATTCACTAGACTATAACTTGGAATCGGTCATCCAATCACCTCCCATGTAGACCTAGGGATCATGTTGACCGTGGTACCAAAATCAAAGATAACATTTGAAATTTCATATCCTACAACTTCAATGTCAATTCCTGCATCTACATCCCATGGCTTCTTTGTTTTGACATACCAAACAAGTTTTTATGTATTTTATTTCCCTCACTATAAACATTCTAGTAAATCATATAGCAAGTTTGTGATGTTTTGAGAGATGTCTTTATTACATAGTATACTTAAAAGCTTCAGTAAATCTATCAGCATAGTGATAACTCCATCTTAATGCATAATGTGCACAATCTAACCATACATTTGGGCATCTATCACTATAGCATCTCTTTTTTTATTATCTTTATGTTGAATATTTTTCAATATATACATAACTTTATACATGATCCCCTTTTCTATAGATGGGTTTGGTTATTTGTCCTATTTTTATTTTTGAATTCCTTGGTCCTAAGGCATTTCAAAAGGAGATAATCCTATATCTATGTGTTTGTGTCTTGTAATTGTATTTAAAAATTCATCATCTTTAGGTTATGCATTCACCATGTTAACATTCATAATGCCCTTTTCCTTTTTTTTTGCTTTTCCCAGACAAGACAATCTTTTATCTCATATTTCTCATAACTCTACAATATGCACAATAATATTGTCTTTGGAGATACAAAGGGAAATTGCATTATACATGATTAGAGGGTATATGTAGAGATTTGGAGGAAAATTCCATGGAAATTTCCAACAATGTGTACATGTTGTTACATAAAATGTACACATTATTACCATAATGCATACATGTTATTACCATAATGCATATGTGTTATGGCTTGGGATATGAGGCACTAACACATATGCATTTTTGGTAAAAGGAATTCATACACATTCCTTTACCAATAAAAATGTGTATGTGTTATAATAATGCATATGAATTACTATAATATAAGGAATGTGTATGCATTCCTTAAAACATAAAATCAAAAAAATGAAAACCCCAATTCATTTCTTCCTCTACCATTCCCATTTTTCTCCCATCAAAAATATAAACTATTGGTTTTTTCCCACATTCATGAAATTTATGATGTTTTGTGATTTTTTTATTTTGTGCATAGTTTAATTTTTAATTTTTTTGCAACAAGTCAGCATGTTAACCCTCTGCCTAACCCTCCTAACCCTCTTAACCCTCTACCAAACCCTCTTATAGTTCCACTAAATCCCCTAGTTAGTTAGGAGGATATAGATGCATAAATAGTGGAGATCAAAATTTAAATTGAACAGATATTGAGGAGAATGAGGGATCCCACTTCCACGAACACCCACTACAGCGATCTGGCCGATACCCTAGATTTAGTATTAGGTCAAGTTGACTTGATAAACAATAAAATTGATAGATGGAGATCATAAATGGATAGTTTTAGGGCTTACTATGATGAAAAATTGTCAACATATGAGGTGAAGAAGAAATAAATAAAAAAAAGAACAAATTTGTGCCTTATTTATCAACCCAACCACCAATGCACCATTTCCAATAATAATTAAATGTTTCCCAATCCATCGATGCCAACAAAATTTTATTAAAGAAAAATTTCAGGAGGAATGGTGGATGGTGTTTGACTATCCACTATGTAATAACCATGAGGTTCCATTGTATTATTTTTAGAAAATTTACTATGAGTTTGTCCTCAATGAGATTCTAAACTATTTTGATTATGGTGATTTTTAGGGCCAAGGGAAATGATTTGTGTAGGATATAATAGGTGCACATCATACATATAATCAACTTGAAAGTATCCCTACCCAAAGCCACTTCATCCAAAGATTTCATCTATGGTGAAGGAGGTTATGGAGATCAACACTTTGCATGCACTTAGTGCACCTACTAATTCACTCATTCATCATATAAGTAGGCTTTTAGAGATAGATGCTTAAGATACTCCACATATTAGGTGTACCCTACCCTACCCATGCATATATTATGGTTCTATATGCATTGAACCTTCAGATGATGATGGTGGCACTTCAGGGGGATTGGAAGATATGGTCTTGATTGATGAGTTATTAGCACACATGTTTGGTTGGATATGTTGGTCTATACATGAATGTAGGTATCTTATATATGAATTTAGTTTTAAATTTTTAATTTAAATTTTCAAATTAAAAAGGTAAAAATTAATTTACACATTTAAATTGAATAATACATATGTATTTTTTTATGTTCTAGGAGGAAACGTTACCTTCGACATCAAATTTTAAATTTATTGAGATAGGTAGTGGGCCAACCACTACTACATCTATCTGTGTTAGAATGAAACCATATGCATTTATAGAGGTAAAATTTTGAGTGAATCTTATATACTCTAGATGTACATTCATACACCTTGATTGCATCACTGGTAGATTTTGTGTAAGAAGATATGATATATCTAATATAATTTTGTTGGAATATTTATTATTGGATGTATTAAAATGGATTGGTGTAGTTTTATAAACTCATCCTCAATATCAACCTTTTTGATTTTATTTCAACTTTCAAACTATATAAAATCATGCACTTGTAAAGAATATTGACCACGCACTCTTATCTCTACAACATTCAGGTATGTTTTCTGTATGTTTCTTTAAATATTTATGAGACCTATGTTATAAGGTTCTAGACACTCTTAAAATTATTTTATAGATGTCCCTCATAAAATTAACCTATCACTCTACATGTCTTAAAGATTAAAACCCACTTTACAAACTTCTCAATTATCACTTATATAAGTTACTTGTCTTATCACAATGATAGTTTCTAAGGGATTTTTTTATCACACCAATACTTAGTTAGAATAAAAAGTAATGAATGTATATAAGCAAAGTATTAAAGGTTTTAAAATTATCAAAATTTCAAAATAAGTCAACTTAGATGCCATAGCTCATACGACTGTCCTCAACTATACCAAGTCATTGCCTTAAGATAATTAGGCCTAATGACCTTAATTAGGTCAAAATCCAAAATACACCTTAGCAAAGATATTAAATCATATAAACTAGTGTATATAGGTGTATCAAGGACGTTTTAACACCTAAATTATATTCAGTGACTCAATTTCACAAAATTCACTTATAAATCCTCCCTCACTATCTTAGAGATATAATGTTACAAGTTTACATGAAACTCATATATCAATAAATGTGATTGTAAAGATTTATTAGATCCAACACCTTTGGAATCATCTTCTAGGCTTATTTGTCTAACTATTCCCAAGTTTTTTTGAAATTTCAAGGATTCAAACACAAGTTATAGTCCTCTAATGATGCAAAGTTGGTCTTTTATACTTTTTCCTTAATTTTGTGCATCCCTGAAATGATAGATTCAAAAAGATTATGTTGTTTAAGATTTCTCCAAGTTTAGGATGTGTTAACTTTGGTCCTTATTCCTCTAACAAACCTATCTAAAATTAGAAAAAATAATCTTTGAAGACTTATCAAGTCATGTAAGACCTTTAAATGAGTAAGAAAGATAGATATGACCTTAACTAAACTTAGGAGAATCTTATCCATATATTAGACCTTCTAGAACCTATTAGACACATTAATTATTACATTTTAAGCAAATATTCACTCAAATACATTTGAAAATTAAAATAACATGTATTGGAGGGAAACACTGCAATACCTCTAAATAACCTAAAACACACACTAAATGCCCCATTCAAGGCTTATTAACACCTACCCTTTTAATAATAACTATAGGACCATATATACAAGTTTTTAAGATGATCCTATATCAAGAGGTGTAGTCAGTGCATCATTTCCTTGAATGTCTTGTCTTTATCTCTCATGAAACTAACATTTATTGCCTTTAGTATGATGTTACAAGTCACATTACACATATCCACTTATCATATTCATGCTTCTTATGACCTCATTACATCTTTTCATATCTTATGCAAGACTAAGTTTGTTAGAAACTTGTTTAATCAATGAATTTACCAAGATATTAATTATTAGGTTATTTGTTTAGTTGATGACTAGGGTGGCCACTCCATCATTGTGATTCAAGATAGACTTAAGCATTGCTGCTACAATGTCATCTACACAAACACTCATAGAGGTACATATTCACTCATAATTTTGAATTATAATTTAATACTTTTATTTTAATAATTTTAGTACATACTTGGGAAAATATAACTTATATTCATGAATGTAATGTGTATGCAAGGTTGTCATATGACTACTATGGTAGCTCTTCTTTGTGTAACTAAACTTGGCACTAACCCAACTGAGCATTAATAAAAAATTCAGAAAGACCATGAGCTTGTACTAAATGCATGTTTAAATAATTTTTTAATAGTTTAAAATTATTTTCTTAACATAGTTTCATGTATACTTGTTAATTTAATAATAATTTTTCTATTTGAATAGGTTCGGTTGTATGTGAACTATGAGTGTAGTACCTACAATCGATCCTTGGAGAAATCTAGGGCATTTAGGAAATCTTAATCTACAAGAAGGGAATCTTAAGAAGAGTCTTCTTAGAGGAAGGCAAAGAGAGGGAGACTATTTGATGATTAGGATGTTGAAGATGATGTAATTTTTGTATGCCTATATGGCAATGTATTCATTTTTGGAATTTTACATGCATATATGATTTATTTACTCAACATTAGATACTATGTTGTTAGACATGATGTAATTTTTTGTATGCCTATATGGTAATGAATGTATTATTGACATGGTATGCCTATATATAACATTTGTACATGGAATTCTTATTTTATACATGAATATTTAAGAAAACCAATGAAGTAAGTCTTATTTGAATCACTTGTGTTCAAAGTATTATGAATTATTGGTTTTGAAGTATTCTTGAGGATTAAAAATGTTATGAGATTGAAAATAACTTATTAGTCTAGTTTTGCAAACTAGATTGGTATGATAGAGCCTACAGTTAGAAATATTAACATTTCTTATTCTTAAGAAGTTTTATTTTTATAAGAATGCAAATGAAATAAGAAGGGGTGTTGAACCTATATTTTCATTAAGTGAATCTTATATTGGTGATTGTAACCTAGAAACAAGTTCATGAAAGTTCTAAACATTGTACTTGTGTTTAGAGTATTATGAATGATTGGTTTTGAAGTATTCTTAAGAATTACAAATGTTTTGAGATTGAGAATAACTTTTTAGGATAATGTTGCAAATTAGATCGGTATGATAGAGCCTATAGTTATAAAAATTGACATTTATTTTTATTAAGAAGATTTGTTTCTATAAGAATGCAAATGAAATAAGAAGTAAGGCATGTTAAACATATCTTTTCATTAATTGAATCCTATACTTGTGATTGAATCAGTCTTAGATTAGTAGTTTTTAGACACCTAGTCAATTATCTTGGTTATGATTATTGTGAATAGAGTGGGATTAAGGGAAATATACCCTTATAAGAAATAAATAATACTAGTGATTGCATTTGAATTATGTTTGTATGCTCATGGTCATCTATAGTTTCTTGTAGGTCCATAACTTTGAGTTCTTAGTGAGATAAGCCTCATAAGGTAGAATCAAGGTAGAATCTTGTTTTGAAAATGTGAATTTATTGTGTAAAGAGTATATACAGGAGTAATTAACTCAATAAGGTGTCTAAAAACTCAACTACATAATTTTAAACCCTCTCTGCCTATACACAGACTGGTAAAATTAAACCTAGGGTTTTGAGTAGAAGTATGCATATCTTGAAACCTAACCATTAAAAGTTCTTGGAAAGTTTTAATATAATGTGTTTTCACAAGGTCAAAAAAAATCAAGAAGATTTATAATGGTAGAGGTAGTAAAAGTATGTATTTCAATATTGAGCTTTGGCATAGGACTAATGGATGCTTAATGGGATTCTAAGAGTGTGATAATAGGGGTTTAGAGGAAGAGTTGGTCCAAGACTAAGCAAATGAAGTAGGAACACCCTAATGTGTTATTAAATATGATTTTATATTGTCTTTAATGTATTTATATAACCCAAGATAGGGATATTTGTAGTGCAACAGGGCTACTAAGAGAGTGAACCAATAAATATACTTATAGAAGAAAGGAAGAGAATGGGTAGATGAAATTGTAAAGAGTGTTTGAAACATAGTTTAAGAAATGTCTAGATGGAATTGTTATCAGTTTGAAGTAATATATTGGAATTCCATACCCTAAAAGACTAATTAGACCATTGTAACCTATAGGAGCTTATAACAAGTAAAGGATTGATCTTGTCGGGAATAAGGAAATGGGTGATTAAATTGTAGGAAATGTATTCTAATAGAGTGTTTTTAAGGGTGATGAATTACTTATAGGTAAAAGAGGCTATTATAACAATATTTTGCATTTTACAACCAAGGAGACCGTTTCTAGGCCATGAGAAATAAGTTTAAGAATTTGAAAAGGGTTTAGTTGTTATGATTGCTCTATATCAATTCAAATGGGTAAGATGGTTCAAGAGCCTTGGTTAGAGCATAAATATATTATGAATATTCAATACAATTCAAAGAGGATACCTCTTAATAGGTGATGAAGTCTCTCCTTCTAATGGGAAGGGTTTTACACTAGTGAAGAAGCTCATATTAGCCAAAGCAAGTTAGCATCATCTATAAGATAGTTAAAAAGATATTTAATCTACTATTTAGGCATTCAATTTTATTGTAAAGTTTCTATAACTTCTTCAATCAATGGGTTAGACCCTATTCTATCTCCATTATCTCCGAAACATCCCCAAACTCCATCTCTAAAACTGAAAGAGTAGGAAAATAGACCTCGGGAGAGAACAAGAAGTATTTAATTGGTATTAAGGGATCCTAATATTTGATACACTTAAATTCATCACTTCAGCATCTTCAAACTTCAAACTCTTAATTTAAGCCCTTTAAGACCTATTCACTCTATTTTCCCTTTCAAGACCTTCTTGATTGAATGGATACAAAAGACCTTTTAGTGTTGTATTTGGGATAAAGACTAATTTTATTAATTGTAAATAGGTATTTCACATGTCTTAGAGGTTTTTTAATATATATAAACTAATTTATTATTTGTTTAGAGTTCCTTTTTATCAAATAGTGACTCAACCCTATTTTTGTCAAGAGGCCTAATTGTTTGACTAGTAGCTAAAACCTTAGAGATGGATTATTTATTTAAGACCAACACCTCAATCAGGTATTAATGATGTTTTTATATGAGACTAAATTTTTACTTGGCATATTTTGTCTCAAAATTGAGTAAGATAGGTCAATTTTCCTATTCGTTATCTAGAGGAAATTAGAATTCTAAGTATTACTATGGATAACTACTTAGTACATCATTTTTACACTTATTTTGATTCCAAAACACTTTTAATGGTTTCATAACATTATTAAATATGTCTAAATATATTTTCATCAAATTATATGGTTTTAAAATGGATTTATGACCATTTTTCAATCAAAACCCTATAACTAAGGTTTTCTTGCACTTTAAGGACCTGGGAGCTAATTAACCTTATTTCATAAAGCTATAAGATATTATTTAAAATATAAAAGCTATATAGGACTCATATCTCACATATTTAACTCATCTAATCCTCAATTTCAAAACATACAAAAGTTTCATTATACAAACAAGCTCTGCAAATAGTGATTTTCAACCAAAATAGGTCTGTGCTAACAGAAAAGGACTTTTAAAGTCCTGAGTTTGCTATATTTTGATTTTTGGAGTTCAAATAAATTTTAGGAAAGTATTTTAAATAAAAATAAACTACTTACAATAAAAAAATTATTAATATTTATTATTAATCTTATTTAATTACAATCTTTCACACACAGACTATTACAGAATAGAAAACACACACATTTACACCCCCTATAGGTATGGTTCAAAGATTATTGATTAATGTTTGTTCCTAAAAAATATTCATTCCTCTTGACACTCATTCTTTTTTTTTTCCTTCCTCTAAGAAAAGAGTTTCCACTTTTGGATCCAAAACTCTCTCTCAAGACCTATATCAGTTTAGCAAATCATACAACAAACACTTGTTTTAAATATATAAGATAAGTAGGACCTTTCTAACATGTAGGAAGACTATAAAGGACTAAAAAAGACCACTATATATACTTAACACATTAAAAATCTCACATAAACACCATACTATTTTATACAAAGGATGCTCCTACATCACTAGTTTTAAACACTTGGCTCCAAATGGTCCATGATACCCCTTAGCCAAACTTTGAAGCCACTTTGACCACCTATAGGTGGACATTTAGGAATAATTAGGCATAAATGGAAATATATGTCTATTGGCATATTTTTTAAACCTCTAAAATTTCTCATCACTCATGAAACACAAACTTGTCCCTTGCTAGTGTCAAGATCCTTCCATTACCTATAGGCATGCAATTTAGCCTAATTAGGCCTAGAAAGCCTAATAGACTCCTTGACTGATTAGTATCCTTATGAAGGATATTTTACCCTTGGAAAACTTTTAAAATATTTAAACAAACCTTTCAAATGTATTTAAACCCAATTCTAATGCCACTAGTTTCTAGCCACCTGTATATGGTTCACTTGGACTATTAGGCCTGTTAGGCTTCTTAATGACCTACAACTAGAATTTTTACCTATAAGACCCATAGGTTAAAATACATTATTAAATAACATATATATAGGTAAATTAAATGTTCTCAAATTATCATGACATTTAATTCCACCCACAAGTGCATTTCCATTAATGCTCAGGAGCACATAAACATTGACAACAAATATTGTCAAAGTTGAAGTTGTAGTCTAAGAACTAAATTTATAGTGTTTTTTGGATGAAAAATGGTAGTTCCAACATGTCTTAAGTGGCATAAAATGTCCATAATAAAGTTATTGGCCTCCCATCTAGCCTGATCAACAAACCCACCACCCATTCTGGGCTTAAGAACACACATCTCAATATAAGAAACATGTTGATTTTAAGCCTAACTTTAGGCATGCATTAAAAAAAATTGTAAATTATATGAATGAATCATAATATTCCTAATATTAATTTAAAATCCCTATAATTACACCCTTTATCTATTCTATATCACCTTTGATACCAATCTGTGGTAGAAGTTATAGTAATGGGTCCTAAAATGTAACATTTTACTAGTGAATAGATAACTTATTGATCTCCAACTATAATTTTTGCCTCTGGGACCAAAAAGAGAAAATACATAAATTTTATCACACACACACACACACACACACACACACACACACACACACACACACACACACACACACACACACACACACACACACACACACACACACACACACACACACACACACACACATGAAAATTACACATCCTAAAATGATCATGATATCCAATTCCACATGCAAGTACATTTTCACTATTGTTTAGGAGCACAAAAACATTGATAACAAATGTTATGAAAATTGAAGCTACAATCTGAAAACTCTATTTACAGTGTTTATTATATGAAAAATAACAATCCTAACACATTTTAAGTAGTGTATAATGTCCATAAATATTTTTTTATCCTCACATTTGGCTCGGTCGATAAACCCACCACCCATTTCAGGCTCAAGAATGCCCTTCCCAATACAAGAAAGATGTTTTTTAGCTTAACTTCAAGCATACATAAAATAAAAAATATAATTCATATTGATTAACCATAAGATCCATCTTATTCATGTGAAAAAACTTTAATTACACCTAAAATTTAATCTATATCACCTTTGAGATCAATCCATGGTAGAAGTTAGAGTAATAGGTCCTAAAATACAATGTTTTGGCAGTGAAAAGATAACTTGTTGACCTCCAACTAGCATTTTTACCTCTAGGACCCACAGGTGAAATTACATCACTTTAATCACATATATATAGTAAAATTACATGTTATCCAATGATTTTTACATCCAATTCCACCTACAATTGCATTTTCACTATTGTTCAGGAGTACGGAAACACTAACAATAAATGTTGTCAAAGTTGAAGCTCTAGTCTAAGAACTCCATTTCCAGTCCTTATTGGATAAAAATTGACACCACCAGCACATTAATAAGGGTGTATAATTCCCAAAAATAGGTTCTTAGCCTCCCATCTACCCCAACTAACAAACCCATCACCCATTTTGGGTTCAAAAATGCCCTTCCCAATACAAGAAAGATGTTGATTTTTAGCCTAACTTTAGGCATGCATTTAAAAATTATAAACCATATAGATGAGCTATAAGATCCCTCCTATTCATGTTAAATACCTCTAATTACAACCCAAATATATTCTATATCACCTCTGAGATCAATCTATGGTAGAATTTTTAGTAACAGATCCTAAAATGCAACTTTTTGGTAGTAAAGAGAACATGTTGACCTCCAACTAGCATTTTTTCCTCCAAGACCCATAGGTACAAATCCATCACTTCAAGAACATATATATATATATATAGTATAATTACATTTTCTACAATTATCATTACATCTTATTACACATTCAAGTGCATTTTAACTACTATTTAGGATCACAAAAACACTCACAACAAATGTTATCAAAGTCGAAGCTATAGTCTGAGAACTCCATTTTTTATGCTTATTGGCTGAAAACTAGAAATGCCAACATGTTTGGAGGGGTATATAATTTATAGGATAATTTTATTATCCTCCCATCCTACTAATTGACAAAACCATGATATATTTTGGGATTAAGAACACCTTTCTTGTAATACAAATTTGATCAAATGAGATGGACTAATACAGGGTCAAATTTGTGTTATAGGAGGAAATGTTACCTTTGACATCAAATTTTCTATTTACTCCATTAGGTAGTTGGTCAACCACTACTAAATCTATCTATGTTAGTATGATGTCATATACATTTATAGAGGTAAAATTTTGAGTGAATCTTATATACTGTAGATGTACATTCATACACCTTAATTGCATCACTGGTAGATTTTGTGTAAGTAAATATAATATGTCTAATATAATTTTGTTAGAATTTTTAATATTTGATGTATTAACATGTATTGGTGTATTTTTATAAAATAATCCTCCATATCAACCTTTTTTCTTTTATTTTGACTTTCAAAATATGTTTTCAATAACTAAAATCCTGCATTTGTAAAGAAGATTGTCCACTCACTCTTATCTCTACAATATTCAAGTCTATTTTCTATATGTTTCTTTAGATTTTGATGAGACATATTTTATAATGTTATATACACTCTTAAAATTATTTTATAGATGTCCCTCATAAAATTAACCTATCACTCTATGTGTCTTAATGATTAAAACTCACTTTACAAAATTCTTAATAAACACTTATATAAGTTACTTGTCTTATCACAATGATAGTTTATAAGGGATTATTTTTATCCCACAAATACTTAGTTTGAATAAAAATTAATGAATATATATAAGAAAAGTATTCAAGGTGTTAACATGATCAAAATTTCAAAAAAAATCAACTTAGACACCATATCTCATAGGATTGTCCTCAACTATACCAAGTCATTGCCTTAAGATAATTACTCCTAATGACTTTAATCAGGTCAAAATCCAAAATACACATTATAAAATCTATAAAATCATCCAAACTAGTGTATCTAAGTGTATCAAGGATGTCTCAACACCTAAATTATATTCAATGACTCAATTTCACAAAATTCATTTATAAATCCTCCCTCATTGTCTTAGAGATATAAAATTGAAAGTTTACATGAAACTCATGTTTCAATAAATGTGATTTTAAGGATTTATTAGTGAAGGATCAATCTAAGAGAACTTACAAAACTATGTAGATTAAAATTTATCAAACAAGGCCAAATCACAAAAAAAAAGAGTGGGTCCCCATTTCTTTAAGAAGAAAAGGGGAATGTTGGGTAAAACAAATGGTAAATTATAGGGGGAATACTTCTAAGTATTCAAGAACATAGAAATTTTCTTATAAATTTCAAATCAGACATGAACTATGCCCCTAAAAAATATTAGAATCGGAGATATGAAAAATACTCTTAACTACATCATATAACATACTTGCCTTCTCATCCATGGATCTATGTGTGCTAAAGTGATGTTCATTTAACCCTTGTTGTGAGGATATTTTCAAAGTTTGGAACAAATTTAATTTTCATCTTGGTTATTTTAAAGATTATGAAATCATGGGAGCTCAATCATTTCTCTATTTCCAGACAGACATCTATAGCCTCGATAGAGATACCTTGTGTTCCTTCTCTCCTCTTCATTTATTTTCTTTGATCATGATGCATGGTAAATTGACATTATTTCATCATGTCAAACTTTGATCTTATTTGGATTTTCTTGGATGTTATTTCATCCTGTGAGCCTTTGATCTTCTTTATATGTTTCTCAAGCACTTTTTGTTGCTATATCATAGCCTCTTTCGTAGGCTTCACATATTGCATAGTGTCTTCCTCTTGTCTTCTGCAAGCTCTTCTATTGCCTTCTTTTTGAGATCATATTTTTTATATTTATTATTCTCCTTTTCCTCTTCCTATTGTTTTTGTGCATGCTCTTCTTCCTTTTTTTGTTCTTCAAGTACAATAACCTTGGCTTGTTTGGCCGTCACCTATGCCTATGCCAATATGTCAGCCTACACCTTGGTTGTACTTACTTGTTGTTCTTGCACTTGGTCCTACTATTTGTATAAGGATTCATCTTCATCTTATTTTTTATTATTTTTAGCTTCACCATCTTATTTTTATGCATGAGTGGAATCTTCTAGATCCTTCTTGGCCAGCATCACTACATCTTATTTTTGTTTATCTTTTTCAACTTTGACCTTAGTAGTGAGTGCAATACATTTATTATTCTTATCTTTGTCCATATTATTTTGATGTACCTTATATGCTTGATTTTATATATCAATAATTTTTTGTGATTTATTATCCACTTTGAAAGCCTTTTGTCTATCAACCTCTACATCTTAGGCCTTTTGTGTGGCCTTAGCTTATTCAACTTGCCAACTTGATTTTTGATCTTTCTATTATTGGTATTGTTCTTTCTAGCATTTATTTCCCTTCTAATTGACCCACCATTCTAGTAGACAATCTACTTCCTCCCATGAATCCTATTCTTATTCAGCTATAGGTTATTTTGGTGTGAGCTCTTTGACCTCCAAGGCTTTTTGTGAATGTTTAGAATCACTTGGTTGGACAATGGAGTTGGAGAAATGTGCTTTATTAAACTCCAAAGTAACCAAGCTATGTTTGGGTGGTGGTGAAGTTGAAGATGAAGAAAGTTTCAATTCCTATGTCATGTTTATCCTATCAAATGTGTGTTCTTTGAGAGTAGGAGAAACCCTAGCCTCTTACTGAGTTTTGGGTCTACAAACCAAAGACTCATTTGAACTTTCTAGAAGTGAAAATATGTGAATTACTATGAAAGTGGTTAAATGTTATTGTTGGAAGAGATCAACCCTTAACTACATTTTCCAAACTTTGTCATGTATAGTTTCAACCATAATGGATGTAGGGCATGATGGTAGTTCCACCCACAAACTTGGAGGAACCTTCTTACACACTTGGACCATATGCACTACCTTCTAGAAGAACTCCTCCTCCTCCCTATCATAGAAATTTTCTACCATATCGATGACCATTACCTAGTAAACCACCTACTCATCCATTTCCATCTAAGATAAGTCATAAGAACTCATGATCTAGGGCACCTCAGGGTCATTTATCTAGGTTTTGGTACTCCTTATATTTCAATTTAGTGGAGGAGATGATGGATTTTTATTGGTAGAGAGATTTTGCTTTCCTTTCTATGGTTTCAAAGTTATGGGTTCATGTTATTATTAAATTGAAGGGACTACTGCACCAAGTGGTATGGCTATGAGCAATTTTTTACACCAAGATGCATAGGATTTTTACTTGGTAACTTTGACCTATGACATGGGAATGATAATGAAGAATGGTAGAGGTCCAAATGGTGACCTCAAAAACATATGAACATGGAAGAACACACCTTTTGATAGCATGGTAACATTAATATGTTTTCCTAGGCATTGCATGACATCTGATGGCACCCTAGGATGTGTGGTGATCATCTCCAAACACTCCTCCCACCATTTATTGAATTTATCCTCATGGTTTATGGAAACACACTTAGGTGTTCATATTAGGTTGTGTAATTATTGTGTTGGCTAGTAGTTAGTGTCGGGGTGCACCTCTCCTTTAGGGTACTTCTCTTGGGTGAAACATAGTATAAAGATGAGAAATTTATACTTGAAGGTCTAATTAGAAGTCTTATGGTAATTTTTGATGTTTTTAAGTAGATCCTAAACAAATTATTTGGTATAATTTAACTACTCAGTGTAGTGGATCATGTAATGTGCAATGTCCACCATCCCTTTTGGAATTTTCTTTACAGACTTGGTGGTTTGTCAGAACCTCCATATGATGCATTCAACCATGATTAATATTAGTTAATCTTGAATTTCTTCAATTAGAATTCTTTATGACCTTGAACATATAAATCTCTAACCTCCTGAAGGAGAGGAGGTATTCTTGTCTTTCATGGAGTAATAGAATCACCTCACGTAGGCATGCCCAAAGCTCAGGACATTGATTCTATGTTGATGGTTATTATGGTGTTAGGTCCAATGTAAATGTTATTATAATTTTAACCTTATACCTTTATCTCATGAAAATATTTTCAATAATTAAATGTAAAATTCATTTTTAACCTTATACCTTTATAGATTTTTCACCTATTGGTTTCCGCATAAATTCCATGCCGAGCTATCTATTCAACATCAATGTAAATGTTGATGTGTCAAATACTATCCTATTTGGTAATTAAGGTAGTTATTCATTGGTACATGTGTTAAGATATGTTTTTATGTTATTTTTTGTCCATACTAGAGAATAAATGGATGATGTTAATTGGACACCAATTTGGTGAAGATTAGATCAAGAAAACCTTGGATCTAGTACTAACTACTTAGGGATGACCATTATAGGGTAAAGACCTTGGTTGATGTAACTTGACCATACATTTCATAGACTTAATTTATTTCTTTCATTCCTTCTGACATCAATGATGGTGCACCTTAATTCTTCTATGCATGGTTGACACATGTTATACTTATTATCTTGGTTCTTAGATTGATTGAAGAGATCATCTAAAAACACACACATACACAAACATAAAAATAAGAACATAAGAAAACATACAAAAATGGGAAATCCTAATCTACTCAGTGTTACTTACCCACTCATTTAGCAGAAAGAGATCAATTACGACTATTGGTTGTAAGGCTTAAGCCTACAACCATTCACCCACCTTAGCATAATGGTTCCCTACAGATCTCTTAAAATAATGGTTCCTTAATGTGATATTTCATGTATAATATAATATATAATTTACCTATAAATGCTCTGAAGTGACTATCATATAATAAAACTAGTTAATCTTTGTGAAATTCCTTATGGCACAGATTGCTATCATGCCATATTTTTTGGCTCTACCTATGAAGTTCCTATGTCCAAAATGCTCTACATTAATACTCACCCATTATATTCATTTCAATAAGCCTATTTGTGAGAGACTCATGATCCCATAGTCTCATGACAATTGTAATGCACAGATTGGGTACCAAGTATTCCATCGGTATTACTACTTCAAGACCATAGACCAACTAGGATGGATTAAAACATTTATCCCTCTTATAGTTCATGAAATATACCCAAAGCATCATAGGAATGTTATATTCCCAATCGTATCTCTTAATATCTTATATTTTTTTCAACATCTTGACCAACACTTTATTAGAAGCCTCAGCTTGGCCATTATCTTGTGGATGCTATGCAATACTTTTATGATGAGAAATCATGAATTCTTCAATAAGATATTTGATGGTATTATTTAGGAAGTGTGTCCCTAAATTAAAAATGATATTTATGGGACATCCAAACCTTTTTATTATATTATAATAATGGAACTTTGTTACATACTTCATGCTATAATTAAGTGTTACATTAGTGACAACCCATTTGGTAAAGTAATCTATCATAGTGATAATATACCTTGCTTTATTTTGTTTACTTAAGCGATTGATAGGTCCTATAAAATCAATACCTCACTATTCAAAATTATTTGGATAACAAATGAATTTCATCCTTATAGATCAGCTTATCTATGTGCTAACATATGTCACAATGCTATACTACTCTATATGCATCTTGAAAAAGGTTCAACCACCATAACCCACTCTATAATAATTTCCTTATAGTAGCTTCTCTGGCTAAATGAACTCTTATTATTCCTTGGTGTGCCTCCTATAAGAGATGTGGTCATTAATATTCTATAAATACCCTATGTAGTACTTCATCCTTCCCCAAATGATACAAGATCCCATTTATAATAGCATATGGCAAAACTCTAGTGACAAACTACTTCTTGTGCCTTTCTTGGTAGCGAGTAGGGAATACTTCTTATTATAGGATATTAGCAATTACTTCAAAAATTTTGGGGATCAAAAAAATGTTAAAGGGATGGGCATTAGGATAATTTTCCTATATTTCTTCTAGTTCTTCACCATTTGGGATGTGACTAAGATGATCCAATCTAAGATTTTATCTCCCTGCTTTGATGTTGATGTAAAATTGAAATTCTTAAAAGAACACGAACCATCTTGAAATGTATCCTCTAAGAGTAGGATTATTAACAAGGTATAATAAACCTTAATTATTTATGAAAAATTTAAATGATGTCACAAGAAGATAGTGTTACAATTTTTGTAGTGAAAACACTATAACTAGTGCTTCTCTTTCTGTTGCCATGTAATTCTTTTATGTGTAAGACAACTTTCCACTTGAAAAATGTTTGGGGTGGTTTCATCCACTAGATCCTATATATGTAAACACAACACCTAATTTGATACTAGAAGCATCAATGTGAACATTAAAGAGCTTTATCTAATTAATAAATATACTTCAATTCTATGAAGGTTTCTTAACACTTAGAAGTCCAGACAAACATCACAGTTTTGTGTAGTAAATAATCCAATGGAGATGAAATGGATACATATACCTTGATAAAATTATAATATTACCCTATAAGGCTAAGATAATATATCACTTTTTGGAGCTAACTAGTGGAGGCATACTAAGAATGACTATAATTTTGGCTTAGTCCACCAAAATCCCTTCACTGCACACTATATGACCTTGCAGGACACCAAAAGGTGTACAAAATAAGAAATTTTTGAAATCTAGGGAAATGGATAAATCTCACTAGTGTTCTAACATGAGGCATAGCTTTGAAAAATGTTCTCTAAATGAATAAAATATTACCCAATCATAGAGATATAATTCTAAGAAATTGTAAATGAAATCCTTAAATGTAGTCACCACTACTTGAGGAAAACTATAGGTGAGTTTTTAAGGCCAAAACACATTAAATTATATGAAAATGATCCCCATTCCATGTAAAAAGTCATTTTATCTCTATATTCTTATACAATGGTTATTTGATAGCCACTAAAGCCATTTATGAAAGAGTAGACTTCATAACCTATGAGAGATTACAAAACTTCATCTATGAAGGGAATAAAAAATGGATCATTCTTACATGCATCATTCAAAATTTGATAACAAAAAAATAATTTGATCTCAAATATTTTATTATTCTTCAATACTATGGGACTAACCTAATCTACCTTTTAATTGGGATAGAATATACCTCTATCTTGCATTATATCTACTTTAGCCTTCACTTTCAACTTCATGTTTGGATTCAGCTTGTATGGCCATTTATTTATGGGTCATGCACACTCATTTATTTTGACATGCATTTAACCTTATTGAATAGGTCTCCATATATCTTCATCAAATTATATGGGTTTAAAATGGATTTATGACCATTTTAAAATCAAAACCCTATAACGAAGGTTTTTTTGCACTTTAAGGCCCTGAGAGCTTATCAAATTTGTTTCATAAATATAAAAGAGCTTATTTAAAATATAAAAGCTATATAGGATTCCTTCCTCACCTATTTAACTCATCTAATCCTCTGTTTAAAAACTTACACAATTTTCATCGTATAAACAAACTCTAAAAATAGTGATTTTCAACCAAAATTGGTCTATGCTAACAGAAAAGGACTTTTAAAGTCTTGAGTTTGCTATATTTTTATTGTTGGAGTTCAAATACATTTAAAGAAAGGATTTTCAAGAACCATAAACTACTTACAATCATAAAATTCTTAATATTTCTTACTAATCTTATTTAATTATGATCTTTCGCACACACAAACTATTACACAATATAAAATGCACAAATTTACACCCCATATAGGTATGATTCAAAGATTATTGCTTAATTTTTGTTCCTAAAGAATCTCCTTTCATCTTGATACTCATTATTATTATTTTTTTTAATTCCTATAATAAAAGAGTGTCCATTTTTGGCTCCAAAACTCTCTCTCTCAAGACCTATATTAGTCTAGCAAATCATACAACAAACACTTGTTTTAAACATATAAGATAAGTAGGACCTTTCTAACATGTAGGAAGACTCTATAAGGAATAAAAAGACTAATATCTCTACTTAACACTCTAAAACTCTCACATAGACACCATACTATTTTATACAAAGGATGCTCCTACATCACTAATTTTAATCACTTTGCTCCAAATGGTCCATGATACCCCTTAGCCAAACTTTGAAGCCACTTTGACCAACTATAGGTGGAAATTTAGGCCTAATTAGGCCTAAATGGCCATCTAGGTCTATTGGCCTATTTTTTAAACCTCCAAAATTTCTCATCACTCATGCAACACAAAATTTTCCCTTGCTAGTGTCAAGATCCTTCCATTACCTATAGACCTGCAATTTAGCCTATTTAGACATAGAAGGCCTAATATGCTCCTTGAATGATTAGTAGCATCCTGAATGATTTTTAACCTTTGGGACACTTTTAAAATATTCAAATAAACCTTTAAAATTTATTTAAACCTAATTCCAATGCCACTAGCTTCTAGCCACCTGTTTATGGTTCACTTGGACTATTAAGCCTGTTAGGCTTCTCAATGACCTATAATTAGCATTTTTACCTCCAGGACCCATAGGTGAAAATAAATTATTCAAGAACATATATATAGGAAAATTACATGTGATCCAATTATCATGACATCTAATTCTACCCACAAGTGCATTTTCATTACTGTTTAGGAGCACAAAAATATTGACAACAAATATTATCAAAGTTGAAGCTACAGTCTAAGAATTACATTTATAATTCTTATTGGATGAAAAATGGAACTACAAAAAAATCTTAAGGGGAAAATAATTTCCATAACCATGATCTTGGCCTTCCATCTAACTTGATCAACAAACCCACCACCCTTTCTAGGCCTAAGAACACACATCCCAATATAAGAAACATGTTGATTTTAAGCCTAACTTTAGGTATGCATAAAAAAATTGTGAATCATATGGATGAATCATAAGATCCATCCTATTAATTTTAAATCCCTCTAATTACACCCTTTATCTATTCTATATCACCTTTGAGACCAATATGTGGTAGAAGTTGCACTAACGGGTCCTAAAATGTAACTTTTTAGTAGTGAAGAGACAACTTATTGACCTCCAACTAGAATTTTTGCCTCTAGGATCCAAATGTGAAACTACATAAATTTTATCACATCTATATAGGCAAATTACACATCCTCAAATTATCATGACATTCAGTTTCACCTATAAGCACATTTTCACTATTGTTTAGGAGCACAAAAACACTAATAACAAATGTTATAAAAATTGAAGCTACAATCTAAGAACTCCATTTCCAGTGCTTATTATATGAAAACTAACACTCCTAACACGTTTAAAGGAGTGTATAATGTCCATAAATAGGTTCTTGGTCTCCCATCTATCCTGGTCAATAACCCCACCACCCATTTCGAGCTCAAGAATGCCCTTCCCAATACAAGAAAGATGTTGATTTGTAGCCTAAATTCAAGACTACATAAAACAAAAACTATAATTCATATGTATGAACCATAATATCCCTATTATTCTTGTGAAATACCTATAATTTCACATCAGATCTAGTTTATATCACCTTTGAGAGCAATCTATGGTAGAAGTTGCAATAATAGATCCCTAAATGCAACTTTTTGGCAGTGAAGAGACAACTTGTTGACCTCCAACTAGAATTTTCACCTCTAGGACCCAAAAGTGAAAATACATCACTTCGAGAACATATATATAGTAAAATTACATGTGATCTAATTATTGTTACATCCAATTCCACCTTTAAGTGCATTTTCACTATTGTTCAAAAGCACAAAAACACTAACAACAAATGTTGTCAAACTTAAAGCTCCAGTCTAAGAACTCCATTTTCAGTGCTTGTTGGATAAAAATTGACACCAAAAATAGATTATTAAGGGTGTATAATGTCCAAAACTATTATTTTAGCCTCCCATCTATCCTGGTTGACAAACCCATCAGCCATTCTAGGTTCAAGAATGCCCTTTCTAATACAAGAAAGATGTTGATTTTTAGCCTAACTTTAGGCATGCATAAAACAAAAAATACAAGTAATATGGATGAACTATAATATCCCTCATATGCATGTGAAATCCCTCTAATCACACTAGATATCTAGTCTATGTCACCTCTAAGAGAAATGTATGGTAGAATTTTTAGTAATGGATCCTAAAATGTAACTTTTTGGTAGTAAAGAGAACATGTTGACCTCCAACTATCATTTTTTCCTCTGAGACCCATAGGTGAAAATACATCAATTCAAGCACATATATATAGGAAAATTACATGTTCTACAATGATCATGACATCCAATTCCACATGCAAGTGAATTTTCACTACTGTTTGAGACCATGAAAACACTGATAACAAATGTTATCAAAGTTGAAGCTATAGTCTAAGAACTCCATTTTTGATGCTTATTGGCTGAAAAATATAATTTCCAACATGTTTTGAGGGGTAGATAATGTCTAGGATGAGGTTCTTGGCATCCCATCCTACCTGATTGACAAACCCGCCACCCATTTTAGGATCAAGAATACCCTTCTTATTGACCAAATTTGACTCGATGGACTAATTCACATGTATGTTATCCAACCAAATTTGATCACTTAAGTTTTAGGTTTTTTTAGGGGTATAATGTTTTTTAATGGGGTGTATTATAAGTTATCTGATTTCATTCAATGTCATATTAGCCTTGGTCTTAGTTATATTAGTCATTTTGTCATTTTGAGTCATTTAGAAGGATTTTAGGGGTCATAGATGCAAGTGGCATAGTTATCAAGGTGTCAAAGGGTCATTTTTCCCTCTCAAAAATCCAAGAGGTTGAATTACCTATCAATAAAGTTAGTTCAATTAGAAAATTGAAGGTTATTTAACTGAAGATCAAGTAATCTACTAAAAAAAGGGAGTTTGGCACTTGTATGACCCATGAAGGAAGGTGAGACATGGGAGAAGGTCATGGAACATCTATTAATCTTCATAAAGTTCATTTTCATGATTTAAATTCTCTATAAGTGTCATTTTTTATCTAAAACCATTCTACTCCTTCTTTACTTTTCTAAACACACATAAGTGGTCAACAAGTTTGTGTTTGGTATGGATTATTGAAGAGGTTTTAGGTAAAATGATTTTCAAAGGCGGTATTACAATTAAATACATTTGTTTACATAATAATATTTTTAATATAAGTCAATTTTTATTTATGAACGATCCCTAACAAGTTGATTATGTTTTTATACTCACTGTTTCCTACACCCTATATGTTTCGCTCCATTTTAGACAAGTCCATACAAACTAGTTGTTGATGTTGACTCCAGAGGATGTTGGTTGTCTTCTAAAACTCTCTAAATTCTTATTTTTATGTTTCATGGTGTTTTAATGAGCAAGTTATTCCATGTTGAAGGAAGGTGTCACCATTATGAAACTTTAGTCAGGTTCTTCCTTATTATAGAATGTTGGTCTTCTATAGAGGTCCCATGTGAATATAAATTGGTGATACATTGGTATCAAGGCCATATTATCACATCCTCCAATTTTGGTTTCATCACATCATGTTTTGGGAATCTTTTAGTCTTGACATTCCTCATAGTCAACTCTTTACTCAATTTCACTTGTAGTCACATGTATAGAGCTTATTTAGCTTGTTCATAGAATTCTAATCAGGTGTATCAGTTTGTTTAAGTCATTAGTAACTGAAGAGAGTTAATTTTTATGTTTGGGGAAAGTGAGGTTTTTTAAAGCTCATTCATCACACCAACCAGTCTTTAGATACCCCTATTTGCTCTGTTTTAGATGTTTGCAAGTTTTTTTCATGTTAGACTGGATGTTTTAGAGATGGTCTTAAGATATATTTAATGTAAATCATGTATTTTAGGGTTTTAAAATGATTTTAATTCATCCATGATACCTTTTATCCAAACATATTGCTTCATTTCATATTCACTACCTACATATAACAAATACACACCTATAAGATTCCTTCTTGATGATGTCATGCTGAGAGGAAAAATTTGATATGTGTTTTAATATTTTAGGAATTACATGAGTGAATTGGGTTACTTAGTGAAATTATGTAAGTTATTATAAACATACACACCATTTATACTTTCTATTTGACCTACTTCTTGTGTATGTGCAAATGACCACCTACAGGTGGTACCATAGAACTTTGAAATCCCTTGAATGAGGAAATTAAAACATAGGAAAACATTATTTTGTTTTTTAACATGTGAATTGACCATTTTAGATATTTTTTAATTTTAAAATGATAAAATGGAGGTGTATACAATCATGTAACATGAGATGATAGTGTTCAAGGAGTTTATCCTTAAAATGTGAAAATAGAGGTCCAAGGGTGTTTTGTGAATATCTTATAACATAGTTGTAATGAATTTTAAAGCATATAAATATGTAAATCTTGTACCATATATCATGGAGAGGAGATATACCAATGTATAGGTCAGAAAACCCTACATTCATATCTACATCTTAAAACCCTACATTCATATCTACAAGTTTTGAGGTTTGAATAACCATTGACATCATAAGGAGAAAATAAAATAAAATCTCATGTTGGCATGGTCATATTGATTTAATATTGAAAAAAATATCATGAATGTCACTATTATTATGTTGATGCATAGCTTTTCAAGCTTCATAGACACATCTATAGGTGTCCCTCTATAGGAAAATGAACACCTACAGCTAGGTAGGCAAATAGTAACCTAAATAGGGTATCTTGGTGGTGTTCTAGCCCATAAAACATGAATTAAGGTATTAAAATATGATTAATTACCTCAATAATTAAATTAGGGCCTTTAAACACCATGTCCAAATCTAAAGTATAGCTCATATGTACCTACAACCAACTATAGATGACTGTCTTAGGTAGCGAGCAAAAAGGAGTAATACCTAGGTGTTTGAAATATAAGAGATGACAAAAAAGAGTCAAATTAAACATAAAATTAAACTAAGGTGTTATATATATGTTTTATACATTTATTTAAAATATTAATCATGCATTTCTAAATATAGGTACACTCAAAATAAGAAATATAGTCAAGAATTGGCACATATAGTCTTAAGAGTTCAAGGTAGGGGAAGGGATATGTAAAAAGTTAAAGTGATAAACAAACCTAAATAAAATTAATCATGACCATAAAGGTCTATATAATCTCTTTAAAATGGTAAATGATGCAAAAATGGGCTTTAATGATGCATAACACAGTCCACTAGGGAGAGGCCTACACATAGTCCGCCTTTAACAATTTTGTCTTGGGTCTTAAAGCATTTGGGAGGTAAAATCATAAAAAAGGGATTAAATTGGTACATAAAATTTTTATGGGTTGGATAATACCCTAAAATATTCATTATTGTTTGAGGAAATAGGGGATTGTCCTCTATTTTGTCTCAGATAGAGGGCACTCCCCTCATACATAAACCCCATAGATTTGGAGAGTAGGAGTGAAAAGTGATCCAAGGAGATGAGAATAAATTTATAGGAGGATTATTAATATATACAAAACATATGAAAACATGATAAACCAAGAAATAAACATTGAAGCTCATCAAGGTATCCCAAATCCTCAAGTTTACAAGCAGGCCTAAAAGTTAGGGTTTTGGCCTAAAGACCAAATATGAGACCAATTTCACTTATAGCTCTAAATTAGATTCAAAATAATTTAAAAATTTATATGGGATAAAAATATAGGTATCTAATCTATTGATATATAGTCAAAACCATCAGAAAAGTCATTTTGGGCTTTAAGATGTAGACAGGTTATTAGGCATGGTTAGGCTTGGTGCCCAAATGAGAGGTCACCTTCAATTCTAGTAGGAGATAATATTTATAAAAAGTTATAAAATGTTTATAGGATGAATTTTGAGGTATTAAATATTTTGGGGTGCATGAGAAACCATAAGTAAATCTACTTTGGCTCAGGGCTACACCAGACCTATACAAAGTGGAGAAACAAGCTTGATAAGAGATGTTTGATTGCTCACATATTTCATGAGGATTTGAATAGAGATCAAGAAAGTTTAGAGGAGTTATAAGGGGTCCTGAAATCTATTATAGTGATATTTTTTTTCACCTTCAATTTTAGAAATTTATGAACAAACCTTAAGAACAAAAATAGGCCTAAACCCTTGCTAAGCCCTTAGAGTGACTAGTTTGAGGAAATAGAGATTTAAAGCTACTATAATGGAATATATTTAAAAATATTATTATTTGAGTTTGTATAAGACTCTCTCATGATACTCCCCATTAGGATGAGTTGTATGAAATTGTACGAATGGGATACAAAATAAGGTTTTCTTGACCTTTTTGTGTGTTTTATAGGTTCTAAAAGGAGTCTAAGGATGTGAATCACATGGATTGGAATATTGAGACTTAATATAACTCCCAATTATAATATATTTCTTTATAAAAACTCTTAAGTTTTCAAACAATAGCTCTCATCTCAGCTAGTCAAAACTGGCATAGTGGCCAAGCTAGTGAGAAGGGTGGAAAACTTTAAGTAAGCTAATTTTAAGGTGTTCCTAATTAATCTAAGGACATAAAGGGTATTTTGAAATTTAATTAAATCCATATTATTTATTTTAATATAAACCTAATTCCAAATTTGAGGCCAAGTGTGCAAGGTGTGGGAAAGAGGAGTTTCTTAGATGGCAGATGGTTATAACTCATTTTGGGAATATTTCAGATGACTAGGTCTATAACCAATGCATGGAGAGGAATTTATAAAATAATTCCCTATAATTAAAATCATTATACCTATCCCTAATTATTTTTGGGATGTTCAAATAGGGATAAATCATAAAGGCAGTTTTTTGAGCTAGAATGACAACTCCTACACCACTTTTCATGAGTTTCATGACTTGGGGTGATACTTTTGCTTCCTAAACTTACATGGTTCATTTAATATCCTATTATAATGAAAAATTAACTCATTTTTTCATCTTTAAAAGTGTCCTTGTGACCTTTATACTTTACTCTTCTCCTATCTCTCTCAAGTTCTATAAGAACTAGCCATTTTGGCCTTTATAATTTATGATCCACTTGAGTATGCTGAATCCTTGCTCATTTTCATACCATTTGATAAATAATAATACTTATTTTTACCTCTTTCATAAGTATTTATATTATTTTTTACTTTGATGATGGATCTTGATTAGTGAAGACTATGGATTCCTTAGCATATTATCTTATTCTCTCACCTATTTGTAGCTTCTTCTTGAAGTTCATGTCAAGTGTTCTTAGAAATTTCAAGGTTAAGTGAGTTATCCTATTCAATAGTGCCATTCAAGGCCTATTTTCTAGCCCTCCTAGCCAAAAAATTCATCCATAACCTCATAATGAAACATTGATGTGAGAAGATTCAAATTGGAAAAGTGTATGCTTGGTTAGTCCTTTATTCTCATGTGTAATGCAACTAGTTGGAATTCATCAACTTATTTGGTTTATCACCTCCCTTAGGATATTTTTCTTTCAATTTTCTCTCTCCTTTTTCCCTCACAAATTTTAGGTGTAGTAGTGATAAAAAATGGCACATCAAGCGAGTTATCCCTATATAGAGATTTACCTCATTCATAGGCTACCCAAAAGCCTAGATGTGTTTTAATTATACCAATTGGATAAAGAGAGCTAAGACATCTCCTCAAAAGGTGAAAATCCAAGTGATAATAATTTTTGCCATGCCTATTGGGACTCTTAGTCCAAGAATTTGAAATATTTTTGGTGTTTTCTTTCAACACATCAACCTTTGAAGGCATCTATCTAAACATTAATGATTACTCTAAGATTAAATCAACTGGTCAATTAGCCTAAGTATTCCTTTTGAATATTTTTTATAATCATTCCTTGTGTTCTTGATTCTTAATGAAGTTTCATGGCTGAATTTGGTTTTGAGTATTATTTTACATAAGTTGGTGAGGTTTACCAAGATTATGGAACTCCTTATCATCCTTGTCATGATCTTTACCAACCCCAATATGATTATTTTCAGCTCTAATATGACCATTTTCAACCTTATCATGAAGTGTATCATACCTATAACTAGACTCCTCAATATATTGCTCCTCCTAATCAACTTAGTAACTTCTAAAATCAATCCATTTCCACTTTTAAGAAAACCCTTTTGGGATATGAGAAGTATATGTTAGAGCTTGACACATTAAGGGGACATAGTGAACATGTTCCTAGTCATCTTTTTTCATAAGATGAGAGATGCATTAGAGCTAGTTAAAAAAATGGGTTCATATTGAGAGAGATAATTGGCATAGGCTCACAAGTGAGATGCTATATGTGAGTGGCTTGATTGCATCCTTGGAAGATAAACTAAGAGTTTATGAGGATCAGCCTCACCAAGTCTATCAGCATTCATATCCACTTCCCAAATATTGATATTAGTCCTACATGATTCCTAATATTGAATTCAATCAAGCTTACCAAAATCATCATTTTCCCAATCAGTTGGAAAAGAGAGTTGAAGAGACAAACCTTATGTTTGAAGTAAATCTTGATAGGTATATTGAGTTAGCCAACATCTAGGTGAATTATTCCATCTCATTATAAAAATAAGTGGAATATAATATGTCATTACCCTCTCCCATTACATCCCCAATTTAAGAAAATACCTCTAGATATGAGATTCTAAGTTGGAGACAAGGTAGAGAATCCAAGCCTAAAGAGATATAAAGTTTCTTAAACACTTCATCCAATATTTAAGTTACATCACTACCTCAATAATCAACTCCTAATATCAACATCATAATCTAGAATAAGGTAGTGGAATCATGGGGAAAGAAAGATGAGAAGAGCCTTGATAAAGAATTTGAGGTTGAGAAAGAGCTTGATCTTATGCAAGTCCCTCCCACCCTTCCTCAAGAGACCTCTTGTCTTCCATGCCATCCCTATTTTACTCCTTATCCTCATGATAATTCTTATTAAATTCAATAAATATTTTTCCAAGAGAACCTAGCCAAGAAAATTGAAGAGTTAGAGTCAAAGATGGAATTGTTAAGTCAAAGTGTGATGGAAGGTTTAGATCCCAAAGAAGATCCTATGCCTAAACACACCCCATATAACCTTCCTCAAGAGAATGCTCAATCCCAATTAGATTTTAATGAAGTTATTTTCAAATATAATTAAGAAAACCAAGCTATTTTATCCCAAGGTATACCTCCCCTTCCTCAAGAGCTCCCAAAATAATCCCCTATAATTCATTATCAATCTGATTTTGAGTTTTATGTTCCATCTCCACCAACTAGTTCATCTTATCATCACACTATCACTCTCTACCTTGATATAACTTTGGTATTGGAACCTAAATAATAAAAATTGGTTAAAAATAATTTATAACTCTTTCTTGAATAAGACATACCTCCTTGGCAACCTCATTGGGCTAAGTCACATGATTTCAAGATGCCTAGTCTTGGCATCACCAAGAAGGAGAAGGAGATGGAAGATATTGAATACATTGAAAATAAAATTTATGTTATGGTATTTGAGATGTAACTTGAGATACATTAAGAGGTTCTAAATGTTAAATAAGTGGAAATCACAAGTGTAATTTTGCCTTCTTGTATGAAAAGAAACATGCTAAAGATTCTTTTGTAGTTGTCTATGAAGAATGTGACAAAAAATTGAAGAGGGAAGTAATTGAATAAGACTATACATCTAATCAAAAATTTATTGATAATCATCTCAATCATGAATATGAATTTTATATTAAGGATGGAGAACAATTTCAAGTCATCCTTAAAGAGGTTGCAGTCCTAGAAAAATATTTTGAGACCAAGGTGGAATTTATTGTTCTTGAAGATGACCCAATACCTCAATCTTATTTTGAATCACCCTAAGATGAATTATATCTTTAATAAAACAATCTTGATGACCTCATACATCAAGAAGATAATATTGAAGAGGTGGTGTTTCTAGATGATAAAGAGGACAAAGATGGTTGGTAGTTGCAAATGAAGTTCTTTCAAGAGCTTGAAGAGCTTTGCCAAGTTGAGGGTCAAGTACATGAAAAGGTAAATAAAGAGTCTTACATGGAGGATAATGACCAAGATTTGATATAATATGAAAAGTTCCTTGATGAGATAGAAGAACTTGTAGCTGATAAGAAACCCAATCTTATTGAGAGCACTATGGTAATCATTAAGGTATGCCTTGTTAAGTCACCATAAAATGTTATAATTGGGGATTTATATGAGAAGGTTGAGGCTATTTGGATGAAATAAGAGTTAATTTACATAGCCAACATATTTTAAACTACTTGGTTCTCATTGAACATCATGCTAATGAAGTTGGTAAACATCATGAAAAGTTGGAGGCACCAATGTTAAGGATCAAAATACTATATGTATCATTCATTCCTTCATGTCATGAAGCAAGAAGCATTTAAAAATTCCCCTTTGATCGAGGAGGGAGTTTTAATCTTAGATTAGTTACTTTTTTATTCATTTTGTTTAGTTTACTGTGTGTTTCATAAGTGCTCATGAATCACATGTGTGTTTGCTTTTGCTTTGTGTGTGTCTTTTGTTTTGTGTGGTTGAGGTAGTCATTGGTCTCATCTTGATAAAAGTATGGTAAAATTCCTATTATTTTGTTTTAGAATTCAAATGAATCACTAATCCCAATGTACTAATAATACTATTGGTCTAGTTAGTATAGCAAACATACTACCCCTATGAGTCACCAATTTATTAACCAAATTTGACCTTGCAAGTCAAATTGGGGCCCTTGTAGGTAAAAAATTGAGTTTTAGGTGTTTTTAGGGGCCTAAAATTTTGACATGGGGTGTATTATATTTTATTTTATTTTATTTAATGTCATGTTAGCCTTGGTCTTAGTCATATTAGTGATTTTGTCATTTTAAGTCATTTAGAAGGCTTTTAGGAGTCATAAATGCATGTAGCAAGGTTGCCAAGGTGTCTAGGTGTTATTTTTTCCTTTAAAACATACAATAGGTCATATTTCTTATTAGGAATGTTATTTAAATTAGAAAATTTTAGGTTATCTAACTAAAGATCAAGTAATCAACTAAAAAAGGGATTTTAGCACTTATACGACCCATGAGGGAAGGTGACACATGGGAGAATGTCGTCTAACATCTATTCATCTTCTTAGATTTATTTTACATTATTTACATTCTTTGGAAGTGCCATTTTTGAGTTAAAACCGTTCTACTCCTTCTTTGTCTTTCTAGACACATAGAAGTGGTCAATAGCTTTATGCTTGGTATGAATAGCTGAAGAGGTTTCAAGTCAAATTATTTTTGGAGGTGGTAGTACACTCAGATATAATCATTTCCATAAAAATATTTCTAATATTGATTAGTTTTTCTGTATGAACTATCCTAACAAGTTGACTACGTTTTTTGCTCACTATTTCCTGCACCCTATAGGATTTTATCCATTTTGAACAAGTCCTTACAAACCAGTTGGTGATGTTGATTATATATTATATTGTATCTCTTCTCATATGTTATCCATTCTTATTTTCATGTTTCATGGTGTTTTAATTAGCAAGTTATTCCATATTGCAAGAAGGTGTCACCATTATGAAGCTTCAATTAGGTTTTTCTTTTTTGCATAATGTTGGTATTATGTAGAGGTCCCATGTGAATATAAAATGGTGTTCCATAGGTCTCAAGGACATATTATCAGCTCATCCCATGTTGGTTTCATCACATCATGCTTTGGGCTTCTTACAGTCTTACCATTCCTCACAATAAACTCTTTGCTCAAATTCACTTATAGTCACATGTATAGATCTTGTTTATCTTGTTCATGGAGTTATAATTAGGGTGTATCAGTTTGTTCAAGTTATTATAAACTGGAGAGAGTTCATTTGGATTTTTGGGAAAATGTTAAGGTTGTTTGTAATCTCATTCATCATACCAACCAATCATTTAATACCCTTATATGTTTTGTTCTAAATGTTTGTAAGTTATTTTCATGTTGAAATGGATGTTTTGGATATATTATTAATATCTCTTTAATTTAAAGAATGTATTTTATCTATTAAAAATTATTTTAATTTTTCCATGAGGTCTTTCAACCACACATATTGATTCATTTCATATTCACTACCTAAATACAACAAATGCACACATACATGATTCCTTCTTGATGACATCATAATGAGAGGTAAATTTTGATATGTGTTTCAATATTTTGGGATTTCCAAGAGTGGATTGTGTTACTTTATGAAATCATAGAAGTTATTACAAACATACACACCTTGTATACTATCCATTTGACCTACTACTTGTGTATGTGTAAATGACCACCTATAGGTGGTACCATAGAGATTTAAAAGTACTTGAATGAGGAATTTGAAACATATAAAAACCTTATTTGAGTTTTTAACATGTGAATTTACAATTTCATATCTTATTTAAGTGTCAAATGAGAAAATGGAGGTGTAGACCATCCCCTAACATGAGATGATAGTGTTCAAGGAGTTTATCCCTAAAATGTGAAAATAGGTGTTTTGTGAATATCCTATAACATGGTTGTAATGAATTTTGAAGCATATAAATATGTAAATATTTTAATATCTAGCATGGAGAGGAGCTATACGAAATATATAGGTCAAAAATTTAGTGGAATTATAGGAGTTGAACATCCTAAAGATACATTTCAAAACACTTAAACCCTACATTCATATCTATAGGTTTTGAGGTTTGAATGACCATTGACATCCTAAGGAGAAAAAAAATACACTCTCATTTTGGCCTAGTCCTATTGATTGAATAGTGAAAAAATAAAATTAATCTCACTAGTATTATTTTGATGCATAGTTTTTCAAGCTTCATAGACACCTACAAGTGTCCCTATATAGGAAAATGAGCACCTACAGATAGGTAGATAGACAATGACCTAAATAGGGTATCTTGGTGGTTTTTTATCCCATACAAGGTGAATTAAAGTATAAATAGATTATTTTTGACCCTAAGAATTTAAGGATGGAATTTAAACACCATGACTAAAGCTAAATTACAACTCAGATGCACCTATAACAAACTGTAGATGATTGTCTTAGGCAATGATCATAAAGGAGTAATACCTAGGTGTTTTCAATATAAGAGATGAGATAAATGAGTCTAATAAACCAAAAAATGAACCTAAGGGGTTATATATAGATTATATACATTGTTTTCAAAGCTTTACCATACATTTTTACATATAGGTACACTCCAAAACAAGAAATAGGGTCAAGAATTAACACATATAGTCTTGAGAGTTCAAGGTAGTGTAACGGATATGTAAAGAGTTGAAGTTATAAAAAAACTTATAACACATTCATAATTACCATGAAGGTATATATAATATATTTAAAATGGGAAATGATGCAAATATGGGCTCTAATGATGCATAACATAGTCCATTGGGGAGAGGCCTACACATAGTTTGCCTCTAGCAAGTATATATTGGGTCTTAAAGCATTTGGGAGCTCAAATCATTATACCAAGGGATAAAAATTAGTACGTAACATGTTTATGGTTTGTATAAGCCCTAAAATATTCACTATTGTCTAAGGAAATAGGGGAGTGCCATCTATTTTATCTTAGATAGAGGGCACTCCCCTCATACACAAACCCTACAAATTTGGAGAGTAGGGATGAAAGGTGATCCAAAGAGATAAGTGGACATTTATATGAGGTTTAATAATCTTTATAACACATATAAAAACATGATAAACCAATAAATAAAGGGTGAAAGTCAATAAGGTATCCTAGACCCTCAATTTTGCAAATAGGCCTAAAAGGTAGAGTTTTGGCCTAAATACAAAATATGAGACCAATTTCACTTATATATCTATGTAATATTCCCAAATAATTTAAAAATATACTTGGGATCAAAATATAGGTATCTAATCTATTGGGATATAGGTAAAGTTATCAAAAATGTCATTTTGGGCTTTAAGGTGTAGACAAGCTATTAGGCATGGTTAGGCTTAGCACCCAAATGAGAGGTTGCCTTTAGTTATAACATGAGATAAGATTCATAAAAAATTTAAAAAAAATTATAGCATTAATTTTGAGGTGTTCAAGATTTTAGAGTGCATGATAAACCATAATGAAAGATAACTTGGCTCAAGACTATATCATGCCTATGAAAAGTGGAGAAATAAGCTCGATAAGAGAGGTTTGATTGCTCACATATTTCATGATGATTTTCATGGAGTTAAAAAAAGTTTATATGGTTTATAATGGGTCCTAAAATCTATTCTAGTTAGTTTTATTTAAATCTTCAATGCCATAACTTTATGAACAAACCTTAAGAGCAAAAATAGGCCTAAACCCGTGTTAAACCCTTAAAGTGACTAGTTTTAGGAAATGGAGATTGAAATATACTCTAATGGTATAGTTTTCCGAATGTCATTATTGGAGGTTGTATAATACTCTTTTATTATACTCCCCATTAAGATGAGTTATATGGAATTGTATGGATGGGGTATAGAACAAGGGTTTCTTGACCGTTTTATGTGTTTTTTCTAAAAGTATTCTAAAGATGCCAATCACATGGAGGGGAAGATTGAGAATTAATATAAATAAATATGAAAATTTATTTATTCATAAAAACTCCTAAGTGTTCAAATAATAGCTTTCATCTCAACTATTTAAAACTAGCATAGTGGCCAAACTAGTGAGAAGGGTAGGAAACTTTAAGTAAGCTAATTTTACGGTGTTATTGATGCCTCTAAAACCATGTAGGGCATTGAAACATGTAATTCAATCCATTTTATGTATTTTCATAAAAACCTAAAGCCAAATCTGAGGCTAAGTGTGTAAAGTGTGGGAAAGAGGAGTTTATTAAACTGTAGATGGTGATAGATCATTTTGTGAAGATTCTAGATGACCAAAACTGCAACCAATGCATGGAGAGGCATGATTGAAATCCTTCCTTCTCATTCCAATAATAATACCTATCCATAATCATTTTTTGGACATTTAAATAGGGATAAATAATTAAGGTAGTTTTATGAGCTAGAATGACAACTCTTACGCCACTTTTCATGAGTTTCATGACTTGGGATGAGACTTGTGCTTCCTGACCTCGCATGGTTCATTTAATATCCTCTTATCATGCACAAATAACTCATTTTATTAGCTTTAAAATTATACTTGTTACCTTTTTACTTCTCTTTTTTCCTCTATCTCTCAAGTTCTATAAGAACTAGCCATTTTGGCCTTTGTAATTTATGTTCCACCTGAGTATGGTGAAGCCTTGCTTATTTGCATTCCATTTGATCAATAAGACTACTTATTTTTACCTCTTCCATAATTATTTATAGTTTATTTAATTTTATGATGAATATTTCTTAGTGAAGACTATGGATTCTTTAGAATGTTGTCTCATTCTCTCACTTATTTGTAGCTTCTTATAGTTCATGTGAAGTGCTATAGGAAGTTTCAAGGTTAAGTGATTTAGCCTATTCAATAGTGCCATTTAAGGCCTCTTGTCTAGCCCTCCTAGCCTAAAAATTCATCCATAACCTCATAATTAAATATTTATGTGAGAATATTCAAATTATAAAAGTGTATGTTTGGTTAGTCCTTTGTTCTCATGTGTAACATGCAGCTGATTAGAAGTCAAGTTATTTTGTGTATCACCTCCCTTAAGATACTTTACTTTTATTTTTCTCTCCCTTTTCCCTCACAAATTTTAGGTGTAGTAGTGATCCAAAGTGGTACATCAAGGGATATATCCCTATTTAGAGATTCACCTCATTCATAGGCTAACCACAAGCCTAGAGGTGTTTCAATTGTGCCACTTGGATGAGGGGAGATGATACATCTCATCAAAGGGTGAAAATACAAGCGACAACACTTCCCAATACAAAAAAGATGTATATTTTTACCCTAACTTTAGGCATGCATAAAACCAAAACTATAAGTCATATGGATGAACCATAATATCCCTCTTATGCATGTGAAATACCTATAATTTCACCCTG
The DNA here is from genome assembly GCA_037957365.1 of Torreya grandis. Lineage (NCBI taxonomy): Eukaryota > Viridiplantae > Streptophyta > Pinopsida > Cupressales > Taxaceae > Torreya > Torreya grandis. The sequence goes on along the minus strand of JARHVA010009220.1, from coordinate 31,633 downwards.
GATCTAGTTTATAGCACCTATGAGATCAATCTATGATAGAAGTAGTAATGGGTCCTAAAATGCAAAATTTTGGTAGTGAAGAGATAACTTATTGACCTCCAACTAGTGTTTTTGCATTTAGGATGCATAAGTTCCAATACATAACTTTGAGCATGTATATATAGGAAAAATACACATGTTCCAATGATCATGACATCCAATTCCACTTGTAAGTGCATTTTCACTACTACACTAACAACAAATGTTATCAAAGTTGAAGCTACATTCCAAAAACTCCATTTTTAGTGATTTTTGGATGAAAAATAGCACTTCCAACACATATATAGGGCTAGATAATGTCCAAGAATAGGTTCTTGGCCTCCCATATCACTCGGTCGATAAAACCCCACCCATTTTGGGCTCAAGAATACCCTTCTCAATACCAAAAAAGATATAGATTTTTAGCCTGACTTTAGGCATGCATAAAACCAAAACTATAAGTCATATGGATGAACCATAAGATCTATAATATGCATGTGAAATACATCTAATTTCAACCTACCTCTAGTCTATATCACCTTTGATATCAATCCATGGTAGAAGTTGTAGTAACAAGTCCTAAAATGCACCTTTTTAGTAGTGAAGAGACAACTTGTTGACCTCCAACTAGTGTTTTTGCCTTCAAGACCCACAAATGCAAATCCATCACTTTTAGAACGTCTATATAGGTAAATTAATTTTTTTCCAATAATCATGACATCCAATTCCACTTGCAAGTGTATTTTGTCTACTATTTAGGAGTATAAAAATACAGATAATAAATGTTGGCAAAGTTGAAGCTACATTATGAGAACTCCATTTTTGGTGATTTTTATATGAAATATGGCACTAAAAACATGTTATTAGTGGTATATAATGTTTAGGACTAGGTTATTCTCCTCCCATATATCCTAGTTGACAAACCCACTATCCATTATGGGCTCTAGAATATCCTTCCCAATACCAGAAAGATGTTGATTTTTAGCCTAACTTTATCAATGCATAAAACCAAAACTATAAGTCATATATATTAACTATATGATCCTCATATTCATGTAAAATCCCTATAATTTTACCCTAGATCTATTCTATATCACCTCTAAGATCAATCCATGGTAGAAGCTATAGTAATGGGTCTTAAAATGCAACTTTTTTGTAGTGAAGAGACAACTTGTTGACCTCCAACTAGTGTTTTTGCCTTCAGGACCCACAGGTGAAAATCCATCACTTAGAGCACATATATATAGTAAAATTACATGTTATTAAATGAATATTACATCCAATTCTCTTGAAAGTGTATTTTCACTACTATTCAGGAGCATGGAAACACTAATAACAAATGTTATCAAAGATGAAGCTACATTATGAGAACTCCATTTCTAGTGCTTGTTGATTAAAAATTGGTGCTTCCAATAGATTTGGAGGGGAATATAATGTCTAGGAACAGATTTTTGGCCTACCATCTAGCCTGATTGATAAACCCACCACCCATTTTGGGCTCAAGAATGCCCTTCCCAATACAAAAAAGATATTGATTTTTAGCTTAACTTCAAGCATGCATAAACTAAAAATATAAGTCATATGGATGAAACATAAGATCATTCTTGTGCATGTGAAATACATCTAATTACACCTTGAATATATTTTGTATTACCTATGAGATAAATCTATGGTATAAGTTGTAGTAATGGATCCTAAAATGCAACTTTTTTGGCAGTAAAGAGATAACTTGTTGACCTCCAACTAGTGTTTTTACCTCTAAAACTTGTAAGTGAAAATCCATCACTTTAAACACACACACACACACACACACACACACACACACACACACACACACACACACATAGAGAGAGAGAGAGAGAGAGAGAGAGAGAGAGAGAGAGAGAGAGAGAGAGAGAGAGAGAGAGAGAGAGAGAGAGAGAGATTACACATTATCCAATGACCATGACATCCAATTCCACCTGTAAGTGCATTTTCACTACTATTCAGGAATGCCATACCAATGAAAATATACAAATCAATGAAAAGTGTGTTTATTTTGTGTGTAAAATTGGTATGTAATACCATTTGAGGAAATATTAATGCATTTGGTTTATCTATAATCTATGTAGATAATTGTAAACAAGGAAATTTATGTGTTTGTAAGTATATAAGGAGAAATAGACTTATCATGAGTAATTGTTCAAGAGTGCGGAAACACCAAGTACTTTTAGTAAGCTTTTCTTAGCTTCAATAATATGACATTATTTACTAATGGTGCCAACCACATGAAGGTGGAAGCTTATTTTGCACCACTTACCTACAAAAAATGTTAGTAAGTAATTAAATATGAAATTTATGCATGTACTACCTAAAAAATAAAAATAAAATGGTAAAATTTGTTACATCTACATTTTACAAGTCAATATACCTATACATTTGAATTCAATGAACCAATAATATCTTCTCTAATATTGATAGTATCAATAATAGCTTCATGGTATGACTCAAAAACTTTCTATAAATTCCTATTTCTTAGCCTCCCATGATATTTTGTATTTGAATATTCATTTCAAGAACCAAATGTGAATACTGTAGTATCTTTATGTGCATTTCAAAGTCTTAAAACAACCATACATTTGAATTTTTAATAAGATATCATTGAACCCAAGTTCCAATGACTAACATATACCTAGTGGGATAGTCAATGTTTTCTCCATCTACAACTGGGGACGTCAATTTTTTATTTCCATATATAGACATACATAAGTAGTAATATTTTCCATCTTCATTGTCCTCATCTGAAATAACTTCAAAAACATGGCCTACATCACAAAAAATAACTTTTAATGACACTATGAAGATAGGTAATTAGAATATATAGTACATAAAGATTAACCTTCTACCTGGTTTTACTAGATCAAATATATGTTCAAAGTCATGTGATGATATCATATCTATAATTCATAATGTTGGTGTAAACTTATATGTGTTGATTGTAATTATAGGTTTGGTACTCTAGTCATACACCCACTCTTATGAATCACTCTCATTCAAAATAGAGTCTATGCATGTAGAATAAAAGCATGCCAAGTATTGTGTATAAATAGTCCAAGAACCTACATTTGATCTATGAAATTAGTGGATCTCACTTGAAACCCATTAGAGTCATAAAATCCTCATAGTATTCTAAGTCTTTTTCCTTTATTAAATAAAAATATCTACAAACAATAGAATTTTCTTGAGCACAATGACATATGTTCTCATTACACCATTCAAACATAGTTTTTACATTATTCAAATTAGTATTATGGTCAAATTTTAACTCCTCCCTTACAATGGATCTTTTTACACATGATCCAACACCGTCATGCTCCCCTTTTCCATGACCAGCCTTAGTGAAACTCCAAATATGTTCTATACTAGTGGTAACATGCAACCTGCTCAACCAATAAAACATCTATGCATTTTTGAATTATGATGTTCAATTATTTGACCAAATTTAATGCTAATAGAAATTAATGTTCCTCTGAGTCAACTATCCATAGAGCTTCTCAAAATAACCTTACACATACTTTGTATAATGTGATTGCTCATCACTGATATATAAATGGCACTCCCTTAATATTTTTTGATCTTCCTCTGTACTATCAGGTGCATGTATGAATGTTATATGCATGAATATGGAAACTTGTGATGAGTTGTCATACTATGATTAAACTTCCATTTGTAATTTAAATGTGTAATTTTTATAAAATTCAACTACTAAAATGATAGAATTAAGTGGTAATGTGTCCTTGATTATTTTGAAATGTTCATCCAACCATTTATCCCTACGTGTTTGTCTTGCATGCTAATAAAAAATTTTATCCATGAATCCAAATTTAAATTTTGAAATAGGTATCTCTTTCATAACAAGCTCATAAAATTTAGATTGTTTGTCATCTTTTAGTTTATAAGTCACATATTTGTATTTTCTCAAACCAACTAATTCCTATCCAATTACACTTGTACACTCCTCATGGATACAATTTTTTAATTTTAGCAGTCCACTACAAATGCTACAATTTCCATCCAAACATGATTTCTTATAAAAGAATTTTCCATCGAGTCTTTCACAAAGAATATTTGGAATAAATTCCCTAGCTAATTTTGGTGGAATGTCTATGCCACACTCCTAAAAAATGTTGTTAGTATGTAAATTCTAATGAATATGGAAAAAAATATCATAGTGCATTGAAAATTCAACATGTTTCCTACAACAACAAATGGTGTGTGTGTGATTTATTTTTACATAAAAAGGTTTGGCCATTCTTTCACTAATAACAATTTGTGGATGTTTTTTCAAAAACATAGAGTATAATTGTGTTTGAATAATATCCAATAAATGTTTTGGATGTGGTTCATGATTATGATAACCAACTCTTCTTTTCACTAAATATCTTGTATTGGGTAAAAATCTTGTATTGTCTTTCCAAAATTGTGCAAGTCTTTCAAAGCATCGAATATAGCCTTATCCTTTCATGGAATTATACCAAAGAATGCCCAAAGATATTTGGTATTGGGTTCATTAAGTCTTTCAAATATTTCAATTCTTTTTATTAATCTTTTTTATTTATATCAAGTGTTTGTCTTTATTTATATCAAGTGTTTGTCTTGTTTTTTAAATCAATCATTTTTCCTTGTTTCAACAGTTACTGCACAAGCTGTCATTATATGTTGGGCAACATTACAATCTTTGTTATGTGATCTCAAGACTATAATATGATATACATCATGTAGATTTTTAAAAAATTCATCATCCATGTTAGATGATATTCTTCCTAATGAGTACATTATAGGTCTCATCTTAACCGATTTCATCAAAGAAATAAATAATTGACATCTTTGAGTAGCATAATCCAATCTATGAAAGAAACTATCAGAATTTCTTGAGCCAATCTTCTTGAATGGTGGTTAGACATTTTTTTATGTATTGATTTCAAAATATTTTAATCAAATTCAATTAAGTACTTCTATTTTCTACACATAATTCTTGGAGGTTTTGTTAAAGGTGGAATCCATTGAGAGGGTGTTTCAAAATCATTATATGTTTCCATGAAATTTTCTTCATTGTTTTTTTCTTCATTATATGTTTCCATAAAATTTTCTTCATTGTTAATTTCATCATTATTTGTTTCCATTAAATTTTATTCATTGTTGGTTGGTAAAATATCATGCATAGGATCATCATCAAAAAAATCAAAAACTTTAAACGTTGAATGTGAACTTACAACATTATCTAGTTCATTATTGTCAATTTCATCATAATTGAATTCATTATTGTTAATTTCATCATAATTCAATTCATTATTGTTACTTTCATCATTATTCAATTCATTATTATCAATTGCCTCATTATCTAAGGTATTTTACTCATTAGGGTTAATGTTTATACCTTATTTGGAATGAAATGCTTGCATTCATACCATGATTTTTTCTCTCAACTCTTCTAATTGTTCCAGTGTTTTATTATTCAAATTCTTCCTCTTTATTGAACATGAATCAAAACCCATTTTGAAAATTGATAGCTTTTCAAAGGTGGGGTCCAAAAAATTAGTTCAAAATGTACGTAGAGAATATGCAGAGTGCACGTAGGGAATGTCTATAGGGATAGGAATCTCAATTTAGTACAAAAATAGACATTGAAAAGTAAGTTTTGTCTATAGTTCAAGGAACATGTACATGTTATATTAATGATTACATGTTATTATAACGCATATGTATTCCTTGAAGTATAGACATATTCTATAGAAATAAGCAATAACACTCATATTCTCATATTCAATGCATAAATCCCTAATATGATGCATAAATCCCTAATATGATACAATAAGACTACTATATGATGTAATAAGGCTCAATATGATGCAATAAGATTATCATATGATGCAATAACACTATCATATGATGCAATGAGACTATCATATGATGAAATAAGTCTATCATATGATGCAATAATGCTCAATATGATGTAATAAAGCTCAATATGATGCATAAATCCCAAATATGATGCATAAATATCTAATATGATGCAATAAAACTCTTGATAAGACTATGAAGTCATTAGAATATCACATGATGTAATAAATCTTAATATGTAAGGAAAAAAGAGATAATTTTACCCCAAATCCCATCATAGGTCCTTGTATAACTAGGTTCAATGGGTTTAAAAATTGACACTAATCACATTCATGAATTTATGCATTTGTGATGAAATTGAGGAAATTAGAGGTTATTTTTTTTGTAAAATTGGGATATAGGGTTAGGGGTTTAGTATAATGGGATTGTACATGTGTACATGTCATGAAATTAGGGTTTAGGGGAACTATACATGTTTAACTAATAAAATTAGGGTTTATGGTCATGCCATGAAATGTGAGCTAATTTAGCCCCTTTAATCACATCATAAACTCCAATTTAGGTTCAATGCATTTAAATTATCCACATTTTCATTTGTATTTTCATTTCTAATTAAATTAGGGTCACTTGAGCTATACATGTTTCATATATTATATAATCAATTGGGCCATAAATTTGGTTTAGGGGCTCAATTTTGACCAAATCATGTCCCTAATTGTATAAATTAACTAATTCATTCAATTCATGATAGAATCATACTTAATTTTATCCCAAATAATATATCATACTCTTACATTTATGTCAAGAAGGGGTTTAAATTGGTCGTGCATGCCTCCTTGATTTAATGAATCAACTCTTTAATTCATTATATATATACATGATGACATTCTAGGGTTAATTTCACTTCAAATCACATCATGTATGCAATTTAAAATAGGTTCATACATGGATTATTTTGACCCTAATTACCCCTATAATTGAACTTTGTTATGCCACATATGTAACTCATACACCCAAAAGTGTTAAAGCTATTAGAGATACATCAGGTCTTAGAAGATTCATAGTTGTCAATGCCTTAGGAGGCCAAATCCAATTACATATCACCATGTGTACCTCATACACTTAGAAGTGTCAACACTATTAGAGGTGTCAGGTCTTAGAAGTGTTAAATAACTACAAAATCCCCATTAGGCTCGATCAAATTATATGTCACCACATGTATCTCATACACATAGAAGTGTTATAGATCTAACTTTCAAGTCCTAGAAGCATCATATTTGTCAAACCCTCAAGATACCCAATCCAATCAAATATTTCCACATGTAGGTCTATTACACCTCGAAAAGTGTTATATTTATTATATATACATACATTCTAGATCCCAAAAGGATAAGAGATATAAGTGCCTTAGGAGTCTTCATCTAATCAGAGATAGCTATGTGTACTTTTGTACACCCAATGGATAATTCAAATAGATAAGACTGATAGGCTAGGCCTAGCCCTACTATGTCAAGTCATCTAAATTACTTAATGATCCCTTTAACAATAATAAACACTTGGAAAATATGAGCACATCTCAAATGCCATGAGGGCCAAATCTAGGAATGTGCACATTGCACTCTCTAAATTTATTATTTCACATGAGTGGAACTCATATTCTTTGATACCTAGATAGGTCCCATCACCTCCAACCAATCCAATTAAGGCATATTCACAAATATAATATATACATATAAGTCAAAAATGTTTAAATATTGACATCGATCACATCAACTCATGTCTAATAAATAATTCACATTATGTGAGCCTCTGATTTGCCATTACTGTACAAAAAATGTCATGTAAAGACCTTTAAGATCCCATCTAAATTGAGCAAGCACTATTATTAGTTTTCTATGTATGTATTTAAATTATTTAGATCCATCTAAATTTAGCTACCTCTATATCCTAAAGTACATTCATATTAATTCCTATATGTAGAAGAGAACATAATTCAGTAATGGACTCCTCAACCTCAAATCCCAAGTCAAAGTAAGAATTCTAAGATAATACTTCTTTATAGTCCACATCATAAGGTATAATCTCATTACAATGAAATATGAACAAGATGATTGAATATATAATATTTAAACCTTTGATGAGGGGGTGCATATTAGTATTCAATTATGATCAACCATCTATATGAGTGAGAGACATCATCCACATGAACAATTATTGGGTCCCTTTGCTCAACATCATCCTTGATGGGAACCAAGTCTCATATTTAAGGGACATTGTCACGTTTTAATGTATCTTTTTCCTTGTTGTGTGCTTTAGGTGAGCGCACAAGAACTTATTATTGCATGAAATGCCAACACACTAGTATGTTGGGATTTTAGTCACTTTGGTGCATGCCTAAGGGAATTTATGCTTAAGTAAGGAAAATAAACCCAAAAAGGAAATAAAATTCATAGCACTAATCCATGGTCAACTAAGAAAAATATTGTATTTAACTTTATTAGATATTAATTTAAATTTTGTATCTAAAGTTTTAGGCCCAACAATTATATTCAATACAATTGCTCCTAAGGGACTTTGTGATTGATTATTTATATCCTTTGATGATCATATCTGATGGTGTAATATACTTGTGATCAATTTAAAGTGCATTAAATAAGGCCTCACTACATATTTTCAATCTTAAATTGTTATCTATGGGGACCCTCTTGACCCCTGAATGATTGATTTTATCTTGAATGTACAATGTGAGGTTTTGATCAATAATCTATGTAGAGGGTAAATCCTCTAATTCAAAGGAGATGAAGTGCTCAATATTTTGAAACGTTTTACTAGAGACTAAATAATAGATAGATTTTATATAAGAAGAGATCAAAACTACATCTTATACAAAATAAAATGCATATCTAAAGACCAAAATATAAAAATATAAAAAAATGCATACTCAAAGACTAAATTTTACTTTTTTGTCTTATCAAAAAATAACATGTATGCATTATATAACATGTATGTGCTATATAATACATTATATAATGCATATGCACTATTTGAATTTGAATTCAGAACCAAGCCTTTAGGCTCATAAATGGATTGGATTTATGAGACAAAGGCTTGTGACTATGCATCTACAACCATGACCAAGAGTTTTGATAAAAAACAACAAATTTTAACTTCAATCCCCAAATACAATATGGATTTCAACAACAAAATTAAAAAAAATATTATTGTCATGATGAGCACACTGTCCTCTTTCCAAATATATGGCTTTTATAATTTTTGGGATATTTTAAGGGTTCAACCTATATTTATTTCTAACTACACCTTTTTTAGGCCACTACATACCACACATATACATGCCTATTCATGTTCATTTTATTTTTTTTGTTGATCCAAGTTTAAAACAAATTATATGGTAACAGCCTAATTTTACACGCATTCATAAAAAAACATTTTTTGTTTTTTTGATGTAGTTAGGGGGGTCGCATGGTCAACTATCCATTTTTTGGTTAGCTTTCAAGATCTACTTAATTATAAAATTAATAAAAAAAATTCATTAAAAAAATATTAACACACTAGAATATCTTATCTAAATATAAGGGTTTCAAACAATATTTAATGATTCTTAAAAAATGGTGGGCTGCATCACCATCTATCTACTATGTTTTCTAAAAAAATAGGAGTTCATCCTCAAATTATATATGTTTGACCTATTTATACTTAACCATTTTACAAAAAAAAAAAAGTTTTTTTGGAAACTAGACTTGAAATGCTAAAATTCATGTTTTATGCCTTCTTCAAATTTTGAGTGTAGCCATCTCAAATTATCTATAGAAGTTCAAATTTTTGAAATTTTATAAAAATCATGTCCACGGGTAGGCCATTTTTTATCCCCCAATTTTAGACACTTATCCTATACTCTCCAAACAAGTAATATTGTAAAGGATGGAATTGATAGTTATTTCCTTTACCACCTTGGTAACCTCCTCTGCATCCTCCCTTGGATCCTCCTCACTTTGACTGATAACCTCCTTTATAAACTCCCTGTTATTTCATTATATTCTAGTGTTGATGTTTCTAGGTATTATCTATAATTTCAAATTATTTTTTCACAACTGGTGGGGTCCAACTAGTTTATTTCTACTATGGCATTGTTAGATTCCAAGGTGTTGTGTACTAGTATTGTAGTGAAGGTGGTGTCTAACTTGGTGAAGGGTCCATTTAGCTAGATCTTGAGGCTAATACTGAGGTGAATTGGGAATCTATTATGGACCTACTTGGTTTACATAACCCTTATAAACCTCTGGGACTTGAGTCATCCACTTCATTGATGACACTTATTACATAATGATGGTGAATACATTTATTTTAATTTCTTCTTTAAGCTCTTGTAAATCCCTATAATTATTTTCATTGTGATTGTGAAACTTAAAAAAATTACAATATAAACTCTATGAGATTTTAACATACTATTGCATAAGATGGCACTATGTTGTTGCATGACCTACTACTCTATAGATTTCACATAACTCTATCTTGAACTTAGGATAGTCATTCCTATGATGTGCTTATTTCCCACACTCCATGCACTATATATTTATCTTAGGTTTATTTTCTTCATAATATTGTTCCATCCTCTTCATAAAATCTTTCAATGTATTTTCAATCTTAGAACCCATTATTAGAGCTTCCCCATAGTCTTAAATTTACTCCACTCATAGAGCACCAGGTCTAGCATATGTGTTAGTAGCATATTGAGTTTATGCTATAGAAAATATGATTCTAGAATATAGTCCTTCAAAAAATCACGTAGCTTTATGTTTATCTATTAAGGTAAATTCCACCTTATTCATAACTTTGCATAACCTATAATCATAATAGTATACCGATTCTCCCCAATTTTGCCTAATCTACTTTAAGTATTGAATAGTCTGACTTGTACATTTCTTTGTCTTAAATTATGTGATAGGCCATTCCTTAACTTGTTGTATACTTGAATTTTCAATTTTTCTATGGTACATAAACTCAAGTGATCTTCCATTTAGTTCCCCTATTAACTTAAACTTCTTTATAGCCTCATCAATAATACCCTTAACTTGTCACTCATATCATATGTTAGTAAGTACTACTCAAGGTCTATCGACCCATCATATGTTACTAGGTTTATAAATGCTCCTAAAATACCCATTTTATAAACTAGTGTCAAGTGTATCTATTGTGAAACTATTATAATAAAGGGATACATTTTGTGTGATCCTATTTGTACACTATAAATATTTACCTATTCACTAGGAAAGTTAATCTGTGAACTCTATTTTTCTATGTTTCTTGCTTTTCTCTACTTGTTTTCAACAAACCTTATGTTTTTCAAAGCCTTATGAATTAAGTTTGTTTCAATTATATTACCCCAATAATGCACTTTTTCTAAAAATGGACCTTCCAAATACTATTTTCCTATTTATCTGGTTAAAAACTTCTACTGGAATATAAGAAATTAGGATACAAAGATGTGTGTTTTTTTGGTGAATGACTCTTTCCTATGACTTCTTATAATATTGAACCTATGATTACTCTATGACTTTATTTTGATTCTCTACTTAATATTTCATGTCCTTTTGATAATACCCATTCTTGTAGCTATGTATTAATCTATCATCTAACTGATCTACTTCTACACTATTCTCACCTTCTTCTTCTAACATCTCTTCCTCTCATTCTTCATCACTTCTTTCTTTCTATTGGCATTCATCTTCTTCTTTCATCTCATCTTTCTTCATCCTTAATTCCTCATCTCTTTCTTCTCATTCATTATGTCTTCATAATCATTCTTCATCTATTTTAATACTAATTTTAAGTCTACTCATAGCTACCTAGGTATTATTCTATTTACTCCATCTATTCTATTATCACATCTCACATTCTAAATCCAAACCTGTCTTTTGACTCTTCTTCCCTCATGTCTCCATTCTCGATTCAACTTCAAGCCTTATCTTCTCATCTAATCATCATTCACTATCATGTGACACACACATCCATATACCCAAAGTGACTACTCCATATTGGCCAAAGTAGGCATCATGGCCTTATCCATAGCCAAAATATTCACAAGGATAGGTAGTTGCTGAAAATTTTTCCCTTGAATTCTAGTAATGAATAATTCCTTCACACATTTGAAAGCTATGTATCCTTGTATTACAAACTTAGTTATATATACATCTACTATACTAGCAACCCAATGATTTATTGGTCTTGTGTAGTTAGTTTCCAATCTCTGCAATTGATCTATCTTTTCCTTAGTCCAAATTATAGTTTATTTCATCCTTGGATTAAAACAATAATATTAAAAATGTGAAGATAAGATAAAATATACTTATACAATGATAAAATGAGTACATAACACACAAATATTAGATAAATATCGCACACAACTTTATAATCTAAATTATTTTACCAATAGTTTGATATGACATTGATTGAAATAAGTTTAATAAATTAAGAGTACATAATAACCCTAATCATTTTTGGCACCATTGCCTCAGATTTTATAGGTGTTGAGAAAAATGAATCTGAACCAATCCAAAAGTTTAGAAAAATAAACATTAAGATACCACTACTACAACCCATAAGACACATCCATAAGATTAATATAATCATCAAAGGATTATGTGTCAAAACTCTAGGAATACAAAAATAGTATCCCAAAACAATACATGTTGATACTAAGCTTGCTAACCTCTTAGAAGTAAAGTTGATTCTACCAAAGTATGGAGACCTTGGAAGTCTAGTCATCATCGTAGCTATAGGAAAGAAGGAAATACCCAATGTATTTATAGACTTAGAAGCTCATATCAATGTCATGATATTAGACACATTAAAATCACTCTCCATAATGGGGGTAAAACCAACTATTATAGTCATATATATGGTGGATCAATCCATTGCTAAACTAGATGGAGTTATAGAGTATGTCTCAATAATATTATAATATTGGGAATATCCTTTATATTTTATGATACTGTAGCCAAAGAGTAAAAAATGGGTTATCCATTGATCTTGAGAAGGCCATGGATGACCATAGTTATATCACTCATTGATTCTAGGTCTGAAGATATGACAATCTTGAATGGATTGAAAGTAAGGAAAATCTCTTTATATCCACCTACAAAACCATCTCTAGATTCCTTAGATCACTTATGGGTTGATGAACTAGATCAAAATATAAATATTATTATATATTTATCAATGGTATCAATTAAAACCCATAAAAATGAGATTTATTGTAAATTAACATGTTATAAAGAAGAAGATAGTCTCACTCTAGAGATGCCCAATATGGCTCCAAATATGCCTAGTCTGGGTCAAGGGATCAATAGTTTGTCTCCATTGATCACTACTATAATGATATAAATTGTCAAAATTCCTATTCAAGGTTATCAAAACATCCATGAAGATACTCATCATGAAATATATGATCACACACCTCTCCATTAGAGTGTTTTTAGCTAGACATAAAATAATCAAGTGTATTTCCTCACAACTTGTTGTTGTCCATTAACAAGTGTGATTTTATAAGGGAGTCATTATTCAAGTACATAACCACCTTCCAAATGTCACAACCTAATCATTGTCCCTTTAAATTTCTCATGATTGAATTTATATTTAATTTATACAATTCAACTTAATCTATCTAGAGACAAAATAAATTGAAATACTTCTAAGCAAAATGTTAAACATAAATAGTTGGTTAAAATATGAATAAGAGATATAAGTATTTAATGTACTTAAGAATCACACTAAATATTTTTTATGGGAATATAGTGACATGAAATACATCCATATAAATGTATTCACCTATCAAATCTACACCAAAAACTTCTTACCAGTTCGACAACCTCAAAAAATGATAAATCCAACATTAAGAGACGTGGTCAAAATTGAAATAGAAAAACCATAGTAGGTAGGATTCATATATCCAATATATGATAGTCAATAGGTCTCACCACTAGTAATAGTACATAAAAAAATGGAAATTTATAATATGCATAGATTACATGGAACTCAATAAATTAACTATGAAAGACTATTTTCCCTTGCTCTCCATAGACCAAGTCTTAGACAATCTAGCTAGAAAGAAGTATTTTTCCTTCTTAGATGAGTTTAGTGGGTTTAATAAAATAAGATTACCTCCTAAATCATAGGATAAAACCACTTTACTTTGTCATTGGGGGACATTTGCATATAGATTTTTACCCTTTGGATTTTTTAATGCACTAACACCTTTTAGAGAGTAATCCTTACTATATTTGTTGATATCACCAATGATTATGTTGAATTATATGTGGATTATTTTATAGTCAATTGGGACTCTTTTGATGAATATTTAAATAATATAAACAAAGTATTGACTAGGAATAAATAACATTAGTTATCCCTAAGTCATGAAAAATGTCTAATAATGGTTAATCAAGGAATTATCTTAGGTCTTCATATCTCAATCCAAGGAATATAGGTTGATCCTATAAATATTTAAGCAATTTCAAAATTTTATACATGTAAAAAACCAATGGATATCTAGATATTTATAGGTCATTGGGATACTATAGCATTTTATTAAGGATTATGGTAAGATTATTACACTTGTGTTTTCTTTATTCATAAAATATAATGAATTTGTATGGACTGACCAATGTCAACATGATTTTTAGACAATAAAATAAAAGTTTTTTTTTCTATAATTTTTAGAGGTCCCAATTGGGATCATCCCTTTCACTTACACACAGACTCCTATAAAAATGTTATGGGGGTAGTTATTGGGCAGAAAGATGAATACGATAAGATGTATGATATCTATTACAATAGTAAGAACTTGACTCCTATATAAATAAACTATACAACTAATGAAAAGGAGTTCTTCATTGTCATTTATGATATGAAAAAATTCCGTCATTATATCATTGGATATAAAATATTTGTTTATATAGATCATTCATCCATAATATATCTAATGAATAAACTAGTGGTAGGAGGTAAGATCATTATATGGTTACTAATATTTTAGGAATTTGTTATAATAATCATTGATAAGATAGGAAAATCTAATCTATTTTTTTTTAATCAAGACTAAGTATTTTAGGAGAAGATGAGATAGTGGAGGATAATTTTCAAGATGAATAGTTATTCACAGTTTTGGCTCACTCACCATGGTTTATTGATATGGATAATTATCTATCCATAGGGAAATTTATTTATGATTTGACTCATAAATAAATAAAATGTTTGATTAGAAGTTTATTTATGATTTGACTCAAATAAATAAAATGTTTGAATGGTGTGTTATTCAAATGTGGACCTAAATTGGTACTTTTTAGGTGTGTAAGATAATATGAGATATAGGATGTATTGAGATATTTTCATGATGAGTCAGGAGGAGGTAAGTATTAATCCAAAAATAATATTCACAAGATTCTTGGGGATGGATATTATTGGCCTTCACTTCACAAGAATGTGAAGATTTATGTGTGGTAATGTAATCCTTTCTAAAGGATGGGAAAACCTACACTTTCTAATGAAAATCTTCTCCAACCTCAAGTGGTTTTAGGACCCTTTGATAAATGGGGGTTATATTTCATTGGTGTCATTGATCCACCATCTCAAGGAAATGAGTACATCTTAGTATGTATTTATTATGTTACTAAATTGGTAGAATTTGAAGATTTATCAGTTTCTCAATAAGAAAAAGTTGTTGATTTATTATATTATAAGATATTATAATATTTTGGGGATCAAAAAAAAATATTTTCATACCAGGGTCTTCAATTTGCATCTAACATGATCAAAGCCTTCATAGAAAACCACCAAATTACCCATAGGAAGTCATCATCTTAACATCCTCAAGACAATTGGCAATTTAAATCCACCAATAGATAATTAGAGAAAATCTTGACAAAGATATTAAATATCAGTAGAAAACATTACGAAAGTAAGTTACCTAAATAAGTTTGGGCCTACAACACAACATGAAATTCAATCATGGGATTTTCTCCATATTAACTTGTATATGTTAATAATCCATTACTTCTAATTGAGTTTGAGTTTTAGACATTAAGACCAATAATGGAGGTAGTTATGAATGTGATAGAAGCACATAAATATAGAATTCTTTAATTAAATGAGCTAAGATGAGACTTGAGGTATTATAGTAGACAAAGTTTCTTCAACATCAAAAAAAGTCATGGTATTATTGTCACATCAAATAAATTCAATTAAAATATAGATATTGGTCCTTATTGTTTGATTCAAAATACAAGCATTTCAAAGGTAAACTTCTTATGAGATGGTTAGGTCATTACCAAAATAATATTTTTTTGGAAATGGATTTTTTTAGTTACTCCTAATTGATGGAAATAAGAATACACTCTTGGTAAATGGATATATATTGAGGCTATTATTGACCAATTTTGGCCTACATACCAAACTTTATCCTGAAGGTCAAGCATAGATTGAAGAACTGAGAAGAGTTCTAGATTATTCAAATAACCAAAGGGGTTTGAGCAATTTCTAGATGGAATGAGTGGTTCAGAGATCCCCCATAGCCTAAAAATATTTTGAAACACTTTAATTTTACTTAAAGTGTTTTTTATCAAATTTTGAAGAGGTAGGTTCTCATGCTAGTCAAAATAGTTCAGGCTCATGGAATAGGTCTGAACAAGATTTAGGTTTTCATAGTTCATTAGAGCCTTCAAAGATTTAATAAAAATTTAAGTATGATTTTAGAAGAGACTATAGGCTTTAAAATAAGCTAAGTACAAAACCCTTTTCTTTGGCCAAGTATTTACTTAGTAATTCTTTCATACTTTGCGGGGCTAAAGTTATTTTCTTTTAGACCTTTATTTGACTAAGTGTTCATTATTTCAAAAAATTTGTTTCAGTCTTTTGGGTAAGCATCAAGAATTATTTCAGACATTTTATCTAAAATAAAAGGCTCAAAGACATAAATTATTATAGACATTTTTTCTATATTAAAAGCTTAAGGGTCATTTCCTTTAGGAAAATGGTCTAAACAATTTTCTCAAAGGGTTATTTTTTAGCAAAGTCTCTTGATACAAAACTCTTAATGGGTCAAAAATATTGTTTGAAAATAAAATATTATCGATAGAAGGTCTAAAGAAAATAGCCTAGGGAAGATGCATGGGAAGTATATGGTGATGTTTTTGTAAGTTTCAAAATTAAGCTCAATAGTCATTCATTAGAATCCAAATATTGATGGTCGCATGAACATCAAATACATTTATGTAGATGTCAATTGATAGGTGCATGAGTGTCAAATTTAATTCAAGGAAAATAACCATTAGAGTTCAAAATTTAGTGATCGTCATATGGACATCAAATACATTGGTGTAAACATCAAATATAGGGGCATAGATGTCAAATTTGAGATCATGAAGTATTTGTTATATTTCAAATTATGGGTCCCAATAGATCTAATACTTGGTGTCAAATTGTACAATCTTGATTTGATATTGTATGAGTAGGTTAAAAGGTCAAGGAGATTAAAGGGCACCGTGTGTCATAGACATGTAGAGTAGATAGACTGATAGTGGATCTTGAGTGTAAATGAAGGACTACCAAGTTACATCAGCTTGGATAGAGTTGATAGGTTAAGGATAAATCCAAGGGATCACATTAATTTGTATAAATCAAGACCAATGGTGCAAATATGGGTCAAAATGTCAATACGCTGAGTTAGCTTTTAATAGCTAATCAGTAAAGGTCAAGCTTAGAACACTTTTGATGGGAATCAACAAAGTAGTTTTGACTTGGATAAATAAAATGCAAAGAAATTGAGACCAAATATGATCCAGGTGGGACAAAGATGAATATTTTGAGCCCAAGGTCACTATTAAAGCTTATTAGAGTCATAATAGGTCTTTTAAGACCTAAAATAGACCAAAATTTTACAACTTGTTATCTAAAAAAGGACCAAGCATTGAGCAATATTTGCATCAATATATTGACTATAGGAAAACCAATAATTAGGGATTGGTTTTCCTCTATAATAAACCTAGGTATAGTTTTCAAATCAAGGGGAAGATATATTAAATCAATGAAATAACATCCTAAGCCATGATCTCAATAGATATCCACCTAAATTATACTTAATCAAATCTCAGTGAGGTTTATAGATGTGAGGATTTTGTCTTTATATAGAAGCTAAGTGGAAAGATAGCATAGAAGATCAAAGATATAGATCTGGTGGTTGGATAAGTAGCTCAATCATTTAATAGATTTTCAAAGTGCCTAAGGTTCCCTTTCATAAATAGGATCATGACTCACCATCTTTGGCAAAACTCTTATCTTCTAGGGTATTACTTAGAGGCTATTGGGTAAAAACAAAGATTGTCTTGTTCATGATGGATTACGTCGTCATTAGACCAAAGTATGATGGAGCATTCTTTGATAGGTGGTAGCTCATTAATTATTATTATTATTTGTTCCCTCTTCTCTCTCTCCCTTTATTTATATATCCCTTTTCTTTAAATTTGTAGGGGGTTCTCTAATTTGGATGTTTTCAAAGAGACTATTCTCTGATTCAAAAAATTTAGAGAAATTGGGGGACTCTTTGAGACATTGTAAAGTATGGTCCTCTTGATTAGGTTTGACCCTATCAAGCATTTGTAAGAACTACCTCTTGATGTAATATAGGATTTTATTTACCAATATCTTTCTTTGGATTTATGTTGAGTGAGTTCTACACTATGTCATTATGTGAAGGAGAATCTTCATTGTCTATGGTCCCTCTTTTTGACCTTGTTTAGGGATTTTTTAAATTTTTTTGCAAGTCTAGGTTAGTGTTCTTTCTACCAGTAATGTGAGTTTTTAGTGAGTCTTATAACTCTTTATTTTCATTTATTTCTTCTTGAACCTCATCCATGAAACACTTATGCAATCAAATTGATCTTGAGGTTGTGTGAGCTAGTATTATCGTATATAGATCTAGTGTGGGTTTAATATTATGGGAGTTTCCCATTTTTATTTGGTGCCTCACCTTTTTAGCCTTCTTAGGGTCACTTATCCTCTTTATAACTCTTTTCCCTATGAACCATTATTTTAGCATTAGTTTAAGGTGAGCACCAAAGAGGAAGCCAACCTATTTCAAAGGTTTAACCCCACTATAGGCAACCCACAACCTAGGGTTGTTACCATGTTAGAATAGAGTCTGAGTAGGAGGACCTGAACAATCCCCTTACTCAGCTAGGGTGAAATCCATATCTCTAATAGTTCTATAATTCCCAATGGGAGCAAGGTCCAAAGTAGTGGAAGGATTTTTGGTATTGTTCTTTTGTATATCAGTATTTAGAGGCAATCTAAAAACATCAATGGTGACTCTAAACATCTATCAACTAGTTAAAGAAGCTTAATTGAGTAGCTAATCATCAAAATTTGGTATTTACAATCAATCATATTTTATCAATATGTTTATTATCTACCTCAACATCAGACTTATCAGGTAAATAATGTTTATGTATTCCCCCTAGGTGACCCTCAAGCAACCTATCAACCCTATCATGGTCTTTGTCCTCCTTCTAGCCATGCATATGAACAAGGTCAGCCTCATTTTCATTCAAATTAGTATCCTAATTCCCCTTGTCAAGACCAAGCTTATCTTATTACATCCTTGTTATGAGTCAAGTTAGCACTACCAATTTATGTTGAGTTGATAAGGGAGATTGGTAGGGGTTTGGAGTTTTCTCTAGTCATCCTTGTCCATGTTTTATAAGAGGAAAATAGTGCTCTTCAACTAGTCAAGAACAAATGGTTAGTTTATGAGGGTGAAAGGTGGTCATCTTATGAGAATGAGGACACAACAATGATGAGAGACAACATCCAGAATGTAGATAGTGTGTTAACATCTTACAAGGACTAGAAGACTCATTTAGACTAGTCTTATGCATCTTCTCTTTTTCAAGATCCCCAAGCTCAAGAACACATTCCCACTCAAGAACATGAGGCTATCCCATTATGTATCTTCTCTAAATATTTTCACCTTAGCTATGTCATGCCCTCACTTGTGAGATCACCCTCTCCTATAACCATCCAAAAGGAAGAAAAGGTGGTTATTACCTATATTTTTACCTCATGGAAATTAGTTTAAGAACAGACAAAGAAGAAGGAGGGGATGCTAGTTGAGGCCATCCAAAAAGTAGTCTTGATAGAGTAAGGGTCAGCTATGAAAGAAATAAATCAAGAAACCATAGCTCAGCTCAATGAGCTTAGTTTATAAGAGTTTTAATACTCTCTCTCCTCATTTTAATAACCACCTAAGAGAGAATTCAAACTCCTTAGCTAGAAGAATACCCTCCTAGGCTACAAGTAAGATGAACTACTTCACCTTCCCACCAACTCCATCATAAAGGAGGATCCCCTATAAATGATAAATGAGGAGCTTATAGTCAAAGGTTTAATTGAAGAGGATGATTCAAGTGTCGATTGTAAAGATATCATGATGGGTAGTCCACTTCATCTAAAAGGGGAAAAGTTAGTTTTGGACTAGCCTTCTTGACATGGTTTTGACATAAATAAATTAGATCTTGATGAGGTTAACCCTCAAGATGAAAATATAGTAGTTTTTGAATGGACCACTAAAGGTCCATTCTACATAGATCAAAAAGAGAATTAGGACTAGGTGTTTGAGGTGGGTATACTTTAAGATGAGGTACAAAATGAAGATATCCCCAATATATTAGAGCTAGAGGAAAGTAAATCAAATCTTGAGAAAAATGGGTGTGATACTTTAGACCTTGGATGGTTAAATCAACTCTCATTTACATTTGAAGAACAAGATGAAATATTGAGTGAGGTTGATGAAGGGGACATCTCAATTGCTCAAATGATACATTTTGAGAAACATACTAGTGAAGAGTTTGAGAAGTTATGGTAGTGGTTTAATGCCATAGCAAAATAATTTGAAGAGGCTAAGAGTCATGTCCTTATAGAAAAATATGAACATTCTAATTCAAGTATGAATAGTCCTAATTTTCACAAGGATATGGTGGAATAATATGTTCTTTTTTAACCATCAAGTGAACCTGATGTAATTTCTCCCAAGAGCCTAAATGCAGTCTTCATGCAAGGCTTTCTCTAGGGTAAAGAGAAACATCAAACAAGTGCTCCTTGATTCCAACATGAACCAAGCTTGGAGTAATTGAATTAATATGTATACATTGGAGAAATGTTTATTCCATTTTATCTATTAGATAACATGTCAAAAGGATTGGCCATCAAGTTGCCTGGTTCTCCAATTCTGATACCTCTGAAGCAAGGTATTTTTCATCTTGGTTTATTACAAGTGAATGATACTCATAGTTTTCCATTTAACCTAAGAAGGGGTACTTTTAAATTACAACCTTGTATATATTACATTAGGTTCATGATTTTATCTAAGTTCCCTTACACACATTTTCTTAGTATATTAGTTATTTTTTGCCCCAAGTGTCTACATGCACTTACCCTTGTTTATTATTATTCTTGTTGTACTTTTTCTTCAAGAGGAAGTTTTGGAAAGGGTCAGCCTTATATCATATTTAGATTATCTTAGTTATAGAAACTAAAGACTCCATTCCCAAAGGATTAGTTTAAGCAAACCATCTCTTGCATAGTAGGCATGCAACCCTAGGATGTCACTATAAATGTTGGCCAATTTTGGCCTACATACAAAAATTTGTCTTGAAGGTCAAGCATAAATTTAAGAAATGATCAAAGTTCTAGATTAGTCAAATGACCAAAGGGGTTTAAGCAAGTTCTAGATGAAATGAGTGGTTCAAATATCACCCATATCCTAAAAAGCTTTTAAAACACTTTAATTTTACTTAAAGTGTAGTTTTTCAAATTTTAAAGAGGTAGGTTCTCATGGTGGTCAAAGTAGTTTAGGGTCAAGGAACAAGTCTGAATAAGATTCAATTTTTCATAGTTCATTTGATCCTTCAAAGATATAAAAATAATTTAAGCATGAGTTAAGAAGATCTAATAGGATTTAAAACAAGCTAAGTACAAAACCCTTTTTTTGTCCAAGTCTTTACTTGGTAATTATTTCAAATTTTATGGGGGCTAAATCTTTTTCCTTTCGAACCTTTATATAACTAAGTGTTCATTCTTTTGAGAAATTTGTTTTAGGATTTTTGGATAAGCATCATTATTTCAAACATTTTATCCATAGTAAAATGCCCGAAGATAAATTCTTGAAAACATTTTATCCATAGTAAAAGCCTAAGGCTCATTTCTTTCAAGAAAATTGTCCAAGCAATTTTCCTAAAGGGTCATTCTTTAGTAAAGTTTTTCAATATGAAAGTATTGAAGGGTCATAAATGTCATTAAAAAATAAAAGATTCCAAAAAAAAGGTCTGAAGGAAATAGCCTAGGGAAGAAGCATGGGAAGCAAATGGTGACATTTTTATAAGTGTCAAAATTAAGCTCAATAGTTATCCATTGGAATCCAAAGATTGATGGTCATGAGGATATCAAATATGTTCATGTAGATGTCAAATGGTAGGTGTATGAGCATTAAATTAAATTCATGAAAAAAAAAATTGGAGTTTGAAAATTTAGTGATGGTCACACAAACATCAAATATATTCACACAAATGTTAAATATAGGAGCATGGACATCAAATTTGAGCTCATGAATTAGTTTTTAGATTTCAAATAGTGGGTCCTAGCAGATGTAATAGTTAGAACCAAATCATACCATCTTGATCCAATAGTAAGCAAGTAGGTCAAAAGTTCAATGATCTTAAAGGCCACCACATGGCATAAGCACATAGATTAGATAGACTGATAGTGGATCTTGAGTGTAAACATAAGACTACTAAGTCGTACCAACTTGAATAGAGTTGATATGTTAAGGATAGATCCAAGGGATTGTGTAAATTCATAAAAAGTAGGATCAATAGTTCATATATGGGTCAAATTTTCAATAGGCTAAGTCAAATTTTGATATCCATTGAGCAAAGGTCAATCTCAAGACATTTTTGATGGGAGTTGACTAAGTAGTTCTGACCTGGGTAGAGTAAATACAAAGAAATTGAGACCAAATACAATCCAGGTGGGACCAAGATGAACATTTTGAGCCTAGGGTCACCATTAAAACTCATTAAATACATGATAGGTCTTTTAGGACCTAAAATAGACCAAAAGTCACCAACTTGTTGTCTAAAAAGGACCAAGCATTGAGTAGGATTTACATCAATATGTTACCTATAGGAAAATTAATAATTAAGGGTTGGTTTTCCTTTATAGGAAACCCAAGTATAATTTTCAAAGAAAGGGAAAAATATATATAATAAATAAAGGAACATCCCAATCCATGATCTTGATAGATAGCTACCCAAATCAGATATAATCAAATCTCAGTCAAGTTTATAAATGTGAAGATTTTGTCCTTATATAGAAGCTATGTGGAAAGATAGCATAGAAGATCAAAGATAGAGATCTAGTGGTTAGAGAAGTAGCTTGATCATTTAATATATTTTTATAGTGCCTAAGGGTCCCTTCCATAAATAAAATCATGACTCACCATCTTTGGCCAAACTCTTTTCTTCTAGTATATTATTCAGAGGCTATTGAGAAAAAATAAAGATTATATTGTTTATGATGGATTACATCTTAATTGGATGAAAACATGGTGGAGCATTACTTGATAGGTGGTATATTAATTATTTTTCTCAGAATGTGTTCCCTCTTCTCTCTCTCCCTTTATATATCCATTTTCTTTCCATTTATAGGGGGTTCTCTAATTTGGGCATTTTTAGAGAGAATGTTCTTTGATTTGTAAATTTTAGAGAAATTAGAGGACTCTTTGAGATATTTTAAAGTATGATCCTATTTATTAGGCTCATCCTTTTCAAGTATTTTTAATAATTACCTCTTGATGAAATATAGGATTTTATTTACCTATCTCTTTCCTTGGATTTGTGTTGAGTGACTTGTGCACTATGGCATTGTGTGCAAAGAGAATCTTCCTCATCCATGGTCCCTCTTTTTGACCTTATTTATGGAGTTTTTAATATATTTTTTAGGTCTATATTAGTGTTAGTTATACCATTAATTTTATATTTTATTGAGTTTTATAACTTATCTTTGTTTTCATTTATCACTTCCTAAACCTCCTCCATGAAATACTTATGCAATCAACTTGATCTTGTGGTTGTGTGAGCTAGTATTGTCCTCTGCAAATCTACTGTGGGTTCAATCTTATGGGAGATGCCCATTTTATTTGGTTATTCACATTTTTATCCTTATTAGTATCCCTTATCATCTTTCTAACTCTTTTCCTTATGAACCATTAGTTTAGCATTAGTTTTAGGTGTGAATCAAAGAGGAATTTAACTGAATCCAGAGGTTCAAACCCATTATAGGTGACCCATAACCTAGGGTTATTCATGTGTTGGAAAAGAGTTTG
This sequence comes from Torreya grandis, assembly GCA_037957365.1. NCBI lineage: Eukaryota > Viridiplantae > Streptophyta > Pinopsida > Cupressales > Taxaceae > Torreya > Torreya grandis. The sequence goes on along the minus strand of JARHVA010009220.1, from coordinate 7,287 downwards.
AGCAGGAGGGCTTGAATAATCCCCTTTCTCAACTAGGGTGAAATCTATATCTCTAATAGCTATATAATCAACCTTCTAGCAATGAGAAGTTATACAATTATATTCAATATCAATAGAAATTTGGTTATATTTAAGAACCTTCTTCTTCCATCATAAACAAAGCATGAGATTTTGAATCTAATAAAGGAAACAGATTAAAAATCAATAAATGGTAGTCCTCTTACTAGAAAAAAAATTGATAAAAGATGAAAGATGAAAATGGTTGAAATTTTGAAAACTAGCAAATGAAAACTTTTTCAGGTAATAAATAAATAAAAATAGAACTATTAATCGATTTATATAGTACTTTTAATTGACTTGTGTGTGATTCTCATCCCAAGACATGTGTAAAAACTAAGAATAAGAAAAACCATAGGTAATTAAATGGATTTATATTTCATTTCTATATGAGTAGGATTAATTTTGAGTTTTAAATATTATTTAATATCCACTTTTCAAAATGGATTCTTACAAATAAGGAAATTCCAAAAATGGGGTTTTCCTATAAAAGGGGTCTCTATAAAGGTTTTTTTCCAAAAAGAGAGTGAAGTGACATAATATTAAGACATATTTCAAAAAAAAATCTAATGTATCATTAAAATGACATGATGTCATTTTGATGACACACTCAAAAACATTCATGAAAAAAGGTTACTTGTAAAGGATCATGATGACAATGACTATTTGTGGCATGAAAGCAAGGACATCATGGAAAATAAAGGGAGAAATAGTAGTAGAACTAGTATGAGGAATAATATATAAGACATATTTGAATCACAGAGTTTTTATATATGCTACAATCATTGTTATCCTTCCTAAAACATGTCTAATCTCATAACTAACCTAGCTTTACAATATTTTGATAACCAAGAAGTTAATTACAGTCCATTCCTATTTTTAACTTGATATTTTTCCATGTGAATTGTGTTTTTGATTTCTATCAAAACCATGATAATATCACTCTCAATTTATTTACAAGATATTTTTATAACCTTAATCATCTTTCACATACTTTACAGATGGAGGAAATTTTTTTGAGCTTGAACTAGTAGGACTTATACTAGAAGATGAAGTTTTGGCTAAGGTTTTTTAAGATGCAAGATGTTTATATTTATTCAAGAAATTACATGTTTATGATGAGTATTTGGTATAATATTTTAATAAAAATATTGAATAAAATCATTCCACTTTGAGGGAGATGAAATTCTAGTCAGTAGCTCTGTCATCAACAAACTATCTAGGATTCCTAAGAGAGGAATGCACATAGTAGGTAAATCCCCATTCAAAGACTTGATTCAATTTTTCCATGAAATGGGGATCCCATTATTTAATTAATAATTAATCCATAAGGGGTTACTAATGGGATTAAGTGATAAATTCTTCAATATCCTTAGAGGATCGTAGCCTATTGGGTCATCAAGTTATTCACATGTAATGGGCAACATGGCTCACTATGAGGAGATGCAATGAAAATTATGAATAATCTTAGGCATGGACAAGACAAACATGAATGGATGATAAACATGACATATTTTATTTATGGTACCACTTAGGTTATAGCATAAAAACATGTTCAATATTTGACATTTATTAGACATCGTGGGTTGATATAGTTGATATGCCAGTACCATTTATTAAAAAAGGTACATAGGGAAGCCAAATGGGAGTAATTTTTTTAAAGTAAAAAAAATAATAATAATACCAAGTTAAATATGATACTAGTCTATTACTCCCTTATACATATATATATCATAAAGGAATAAATTATAAGTGACGATCCATCTTGAGAACTAGCAAAGAAGAGGAGAAGATAAGAAAAAAAAGAACTTCAAAGCTACCTCTAAAGAATATTTGGAGCCTTCTTCTAAAACCATACCTATCATAGATCTATTTAATGATAAATATGAATGTCCATATATCTATCATCATAAGGTATTAAGAATAATTTCAAGGGAAAATTTTCTCTAATTAGGGAGTCACCACCACAAATTCAGCCATATAGAGACTCATCCTTACTAGGGAATATGAACTTGATAGAAGACAATATGTTTTATAAAATCTTGTAAGTTTCAACCAAGAGAAACTAATTTATACTCTATAACATTTTAAAGAGAATGAAGAAGAAGAATGGGTTATGTAAGAGCCATCCATAGGAAAAGGATAACTTATAGACATAGAAAAATAATTTATAGTTGAGGAAGTATCAAAAGATCTCCCTTAACCTTCTTCATCCAATCCATTGGTAGAAAAAGTAAAATCTCAAATTGTGGAAGAATATGAAAAATATTCTAGTCATAAAGAGGAAGAGCATATGCAAAAATACATGGCATTGTCAAGAGTAGAAGCAACGATGAGACAACAAGTGGAGGAAATAGCATTCCACAAACATAAACTACAAAGTAAGGAAGAAGCTATTTTATCTTTACATAAGGAGTTATAATAAAATAAAATTTATACCCTTAGTAAATATTAAAAAAATAGTGAAATTAAAATAACAAATACCAATGCCCATAGACCAAGTAGACCATGTTTTATAAACCAATTGTCTTATAATGACATCATAACTACTTGGGAAAAATCATGTCAAACCCTAAGGGAGGTGAGGGTATTAAAAAAAAAGTTAATAAGTGATTTTTTGGTAGAGAAGAAACAAAAGGAGAAATCAAAATCCATAATGCAAATAACCTATGAACTAGGAGAAAAAAATCTTACTTGTAGAAGACATGCATCTAGGTATGGCCTATTTATACGATAAAAATTATATAAATGGTAGTTGTTGATAATTTCATGTGGGTTACCATATGAATTTAAAAATGAAAAAAAAAATGGATGCTTATCATACTAGTACACCTTAAAAATAAAACTTTTTATGTGAATTCTATATGTTCAACTTTATCTTAAGACACATGTCCTCTTTTTTGATTAATTTGTTTATGGGTGAAGCTCATCTTAATGCATTAAATTCTACATTGAAAAATCATATTTCATGGAGTAATAGGATAGATAAATATTATTTGAATGTTAAAACTATTGGACTCTACATGAGGATTAAATTTCCCAACTTGGATAAGCTAGCCAAGGCCTTTTGAAATATTTTTTATTATCTTATGAATAAGGAATAATGTCCAACTATCTTGAGGAAATGCATCTCTAATTTGAAGAGTGTGATCAAATTATCTTAGTACCACCCTTGTTGCTTATGATAAAAGGTGGGATACATTGAGTATTCCTCTAAAAATAAAATAAATATTTTCTCCCAACAATCTCAAATGATGTTTTAGGAGATCTATATCTATCATAGAACTAATACACCAAATTTTGAAATCACATGGGAAATAATGGATTGGCATGTATTGTAGGCCACCATTGATTATCATCCCTATGCCCTCATGGCAAAGTATAACAGTCTAGAAAGAAGAAAATTTTGAAACATGGAAGACCCAAATTAGAGCATATAAAGGTTACATTAGCACATCAAAATTTCATTGGCATACATTATATGGTACTTGTGACCTTATCAAGAAACTGAGAGATATTGTGTCTAGCAGGGAACATATGAGACTTTAGCTTGAAGGAGGGCCATTAAGAAATTACGTGTAGTGGAAATGATTAGCCCATAAAATGCCTCATTATATCCAAGTAATTACCTAATTATTCCCCTAAAAATATTCCTTTTAAGTGTATTTATATTTTCATAATATAACTTGTTACTAATCCAAAGTAGAAAATGAGTATTATATCTTAGTTATTCTCTGTAATTTAATGTTAACTATTAAAACAACTTTTTCTAACATTTTAATGGAAAGCTACTAGTTTTGTATGTACATGTTATATGAACATTCTTAGTCTAAGGACATATTTTCAGAAGTAGAAGAATCATAAACCTAAGCCCATACTAGTTTTTGAGATCCCCATACTAGCTCTAGAGATCATTAGTATAGCTTTGGAGATTGATAGTCTGGCTTTGGATATCACCATTTTGGCTCTGGAGATGCTTGGAACTATTTTTGAAAACTTATAGAAACTTGGAAAAGGAAACTTGTAGATGGTAAAAGACACACATGCTTGATAATAAAAAATCTAATATAGTTTTAGGAATAAATCTAGAAGCTATTAATAGACTTTCCCAAAATAATATTTCTATTTTTAGCCATGGTATTTATAGAAGTCTTCTCATCAGTGACTATAATTAATATGTTTTGATCAACAATTAGATGAAGATAAAATGGATATGAACTAAAAAATAATTTATGAATGAAAACGGACTTGGAATCATGTGTGAAATATAATCCAATGTTTTTTCACTTGTTTCCTTTGAAAGTGAAAAGTCAGTTATTACGCTTTTATTTTGTAACAAATAATAGTCTAGTTAGTTTTGATCTTGTTAGGTTATTGTATATTTTTATTGTTTTTTTTAAAAGGTTATGACATATAAACAATGTAGTTTTGAGTGAGAGAATAAGAATAGAGAGAATTAAGATAGACATAAGAATAGTAAGATCAAATGGAATTTTCATTTCCATCATTGTAAACATTTTTAGAAGTAATGAGAAATTGATTTTATGAAGCTTCCAAAAATCTAGTTATGTTTAAATCTATTTTAAGGGAGAGAAAGGGACCACTCAACCAAGGAATCAAAATCTATGTGTAGTATTTATATGTTTATTTCATTTTGTTGAGTATTTTATATATTTCCATTCATTATTTTATGCAAAGTTTCAATTTTTATGTCTCACCTCTAGGATTATGTGTTAATATGTGTTTTTTCTAAAAAAATATAATTACAAAGTATTTTATTTCCAAAGAATTTCCATTTAAAATCAAATAGATTCAATATGTTTTTATTTTCATGCAATTTACATTTATGCAAAATTTACTAAAGTGTGTTTCTATCCAAAAAATTTCAATTTTGCAAGTGTGTTTCCATTTAAAGTATTTTCATTTTAGTAAGAGTGCTTTTTTTCACAAGTAATAGGTTATATTTAAATTTAATCAAGTAAATTACAACTCGAGGAGTAAACTATCCACAACTTCCCCCAAATAGACAATTTTTACTCATCATTTTGCATGCCTTACTATTGATTGATGTTGGGCACTAAACTTGGTTTGATATGGCATTAATCAAACTCAGTTAATTAAATAAATAAGACACAATTACCCTTATCAATACCTAACATGGCCTTATTTTCAAGACCCTATTGAGGAACTAGTTGTCTCATTTTTCACTTAGCATTTTTTAGTAAGACTCCTACATTTTTTAATGTGTTGTTCAAGTAGTGGATTTATATTACTCATGAAAATAATTCCTTGTATCCTTAAAATTGTCTATACTTTGACATCATGATCATTCTTTCTTATGAGTGAGTTATAGAATTCCCAATATATGTCAGTTTATACATGTTTGAAATAATGGATTTTAGGTCACACATGTATGACTGTTTGATTTTTTATGAGTTTCTTATCCATATTTGGTAGTATTTGGTTAGTTTCATCTAGCACTTATGCTCATTCAGTTACATCTAAAACATCTAATACCCCTTTATATGCCCCTTATTTCATTTTTAGAGGATATTATTTTTCTCATACATATTTTCAACATATTTACAGCCTCTCCAACTAATTGAGGTGAGTGACTTATATCATCCCTAACATCTATTTAGTGTTTTTATATTATTTTCATACCATTCATGCATATTTTTCCACTCCACTCATTTGAAATTATGAGGGGGTCTTGTTATACTACCTTATTTTGGTGTTATCTATAGTTATTTTGGGTATCCTTATGACACATCTCAACATATACTTTTATAAATTCTTAAATTGTGGATCAACCCACCCACGACACTTCTCTTTTATCATATTTTACTAATTATTATGTGTTTTATTTCCTTCTTGGGTACCCTTGTATCATATCCCAACACATTTTTTCACTTATGTTTATTTTAGTCATATTCATTATACATTGGTACCTCATCAATCATAGTGTATAGACTCATTTCAAAATTTTAACCTCATTTTATAAATAGTACCTAAATTTAGGGGGGCTATTAGTGTAAAATTTCAATTAAACTTTAAGCTTACTTGGTAAGTAAATTTTCTTAGGACTTCTTATTTATAAAATTATCCTATTTTGACTTACACTAAAGCTCAAGTTACACACTCACATGGAAACATGCACTAAATTCCAAGTTGAATACCAAAATTCGATTTATATAACCAATCACATTTATGCAACCACTTAAATTCATGAGGCATTTAAAGTTTTATAAAATAATTACTCTCCCTTACTTTCAACTTTGTCAAATGAGGGGTTTATTGTATTTATGGCATTGAATATGTGTAATTCAATAAAGTGGTATATTATTATACCTAAATATTTGTCTCTTTCCTTATTTTTAATGATGTTAACTATGTCTAAGATATATGTGTTTGATCCTGACTAGTCCAATATTATAATATTCAAATATCATGTCAAGATAGATATAAAAATTATAAATGCAAAAGTAATAATCATATATATAAGTAATGAATAATAATACATGTAATAAGATGCATTATATATATCATGAAACCCCATACAAGTATAGATATACATAATATGAATCATGACACCACAAGTCTAGTAGAAAATAAAAAAGGCTATCTCTTAAAGGAAAGATTTTTTATCCTTTAAATTTTATATATATATATATATATATATATATATATATATATATAATCTACTTGATAGAGAAAATCATATATAAAAGGTAGTCTCTTAAGGGAAATAACTTTGATCATTTATAATTATATCAAATCTTATTGTATTCAATCAATTAATATCACTTAAACTCAAATCAAATCAAAAGAAAAGAAGTAAAATAAAATAAAAGATAAATAAAATAAAATAAAACATAAACTAAAAAATGAAATAGAAATAAAAACTAATATACTATACTACAAACAATAAATAAATAAATAAAATAACTCTAAGCTATTAACTATTAACTTCATGAATGACAAAAAATAACTTAATCTAATCCATAAATAGAATAACATGATAAATAGCGCAAATAGTAAAAAAAATAGGTAAATGAAATAATGATGTGAAAATATTAAGTAATAAAAAGAATTGAGAGATAAATTGGAAAGAAAATTGTAACTAATATTGAAAATAAATCTAATACATAAAATAGGATTAATAATAGATTAACTCAAATATGAGGAAAATAATAGACATAAAATCTATAATAAATCTAATCTAACTTA
>JARHVA010009219.1:267500-347073 GCA_037957365.1 Torreya grandis | reverse complement strand
CACTCATATTTCACATGATCTTATTCCATTCAATGGTTAACATAGTTATTATTTTTTATCATTCCAAATTTTAATAATCTATCTTGATGTTATGACATTGATATTATGTTGTTAAACTATTTATTGACTATTATTTTAGTTGGATTATATGTGGTACCAATTGCAATGGTGTTGGGCTACATGTTTAATTACGTACTTAATGAATTAATGGACTTAATTAATACAGTTGATGATGTTATTAATCTATATTTAATTATGAAATTTTTATATGATACAATTGATGTCATTTTTGGTGGTTGCAGGTTCTACTTATGAGCTAGGTAGATGTTGGAGATTGTATTCCTATAATTGAATGAATTTTAATCATGTCAAACATGTCTGATAGGTATACTTATTGATTTTATTTTATCCTTTAGACATATTTATTGGTAATTATGGTTTTTGACTATGGTCCTTTTACTTATTAATTATTTCTATACTTTACCTTGACATTTTGGTGTACCTTATCTGATGTCATTATTTACCACTATTTTATGTTATGAATTTTTTGGTCATAATCTTTATTCCACCCTATGATGAGCTCCATTTTATTCCTACCATGTATAATTATGTTCATTATTCATCCCTTAGATGACCCTATTTACCTATATAAACACATTACCTAGACCCACCTAGACCTACCCTTGTCACCTCACTTCTTTGGTCTAACCCTTTGACCCCATAACCCCATATATGATGCTAAAGGAATGCCTATTTAAATTGATTGGTTATATATTGTGGCATAAACCTAACATTACATAGTTTATTTATAAAGCTAATTCTTTTATTTAATCAACTTACGTCAATTACGGTCATGTTAAACACCATTTAATGAGGAAAGTGGCATGGATGGTGGATGTTATAATGTTAATCTATTTGGTTTATTTTTAACACTAAGGTTAGTCCCTAATAAACTTTCCTATTGGTTGATGGTTGGTTAATAACTAGGTTTTCTAGATGAGCCACTAATGGTAAGGTTAGTAGGGGATTTGACTTAAGATATGGATGAGGGTTTCTATCTCCTCCCATTCAATGCAAAATTGAATAGGGTATGGGAAAGTGGAAGGAAGGAATGGGAGTTTGGATCATTGAAAGAGGGAGTTAGGATGATAAAATAATGGAGGAGAAAATAGTAGAATGGTAGCTAGTTTTAGTGGTGATTATGATAGATTTTGGGAACACACAATAGTTTTTGAAAAGACATATATGTTTTATTTTATCTATTTATGTTATTAGAGTTTTTTGTAATATCGAGTAAGTTATTTTGTTTTCTAGTTTTTCTTATTGACTATGTTAAATAATACTAAGAGGATACTTGTGCAGTAGAAAGTATTAGGACTTCTAGGTGCATACGTAGACCCCATTAATGATATATCAACATATATCATTGCATGTGAATTTACAATGGACATATATGGGATATATAGTTGTCTAGTTTGAATATTTGATTTTGATTTATGATCGACTCTTAATGCAATTATTTTTGTTATATTACCTAATATATGTCTTATCATAGATTTATGTGTTTTATATCAGAAATTATGTGTCTTCACTATATGTGAGTTTTGGGTTGAATCTGAGTGTATACATGCACCAACTTTAGATGGGTTAATAAACATAACTTGTTTAATCGGTGGCATCTACATGTATAAGCTTGTAGAATGTTTTGAAAGTGTTGCCTATATTTTTATACAAATATGATTGTGTTTTTATACAAAGGTGATTGTGTTTTTATACAAAGGTGATTATGTTTTTATACAAAGGTGACTACATTTTTTGCATAGGTGACTATGTTTTATATAAAGGTGATTGCATTTGTTATAAAGTTGAATGTGTTTGTTATATTGGTGATTAAATTTGTTATATACATGATTTTGTTTTTATTAAATGGTAACTACATGTGGAATGACATGGATGTGTGAGTATTTTATTTCATCTTATCATGTTTCTAGTCATGATGTAATTTGGGTTACTTCATATGGACTTCATTATGAATATTTACCTAATATAAGCTGTCATGTTTCCATTTGTTTTGATTTTCATGGTTATTTGGTGCCAATTTCTTACTATGAAATCTATTACAACTCAAACCCTTATCAATATGAATGGGATATTTGACAATTATGTTATTCTGGAAGGTTGGCAGGTTTAAAAGTGATTTATTTTTTGACTTTAAAGGAAATTAAGTTGCTTCCCTTTTAATAATCATTCATTGTTTTTTTTACATGGTTGATAATTATATCTAGTCAGATTTATTCTTTTGAACAACATGGTGTTTTCAACTGGGTTATGAATGCTTTGTTTATACCTTGGGTCAGCTAGATTTTTTTTCACCAAGTTGTTGAACTAATATATGAATATGTATATGTGTGTGTATATATATCATGGATTTGATTTGAATTTTTATTTAAGTGGCCACATTATCACACTTATGTCAAGACTAGGATGTATGTGTTGACTATGCATGTTTTGTCATAGCCTTAAATTTTGACACTAGTATTTCATTTGATTGGGTTATGATTATATTATTTTAGATTATGTTTACATTGTTTTGTTTTATTATTATATTATTTTCATTTTATGGCTACATCATTTTTATTAACTGTGATGTTATTTACATCAAAGCTACAATATATACATATGGATGTGTTGGCTATAAGTGCATGTTCATACATATGCATAAAGACATATTTTGAGTTATGACCATTACATCTTATGATATTATGGATATATTATTGATAGTGTCAATTTGATATTTTGAATATGTTAATTTAAGTTTTGAAATAAACATGGTGGTGTATAAAAATTTAAGATTGTTGCTCTCAAAGGCATTTATAATTCATTTTCTACTATATTTGAGACTTTGGACTACCTCGGTTAAATCGTCCAAATATATCTAAGATGACATGGAAGGATTTTGGATGAGTTTAACTATTTATATTTAAATAACTAGTTGTGATTGAGTTTATATTATGTTTTGTGTCATTGTTTTTAATTGAATATTTTAAGTTTTTACTTGGATGTTTTGGTTACTTGATGGGATGTGTTGACTATCATTCCTACACTAGACCTGAATAGTAAATAAGTATGTATTTGGGGTATAGATGGTTAAGGATGGAAATAAATTGGATGACGATCTAGGGAGGATAATTTAAAGGATATATAATGAATTAAATTTAATGCATTATATATCATTTGGCAACCAAGATTAACCTTCCCTGCTTTTGTTCTATATTACACATGGATTAACTATTCCCATCTCACCTTAGAGTGATATAGTTATGTTTCATGTATTATTTTATTTATATATGTATTTTTGTTTAGAATCTAATTTTATCAAAATTCACTTCATGTTCCTATTTATTGCAACCACCATCCTGCTAATGGTTGGGGAGGTGAGGGCCACTGATGGTTACACTCATAGGGTTGGTTGGGTGGGTTTGTCCTACACCATGATTCAATAACTTTTCACGTGTAATAGAAGATGGTAATAATTTAATTTTTTAATTATTTGATATATACTTTATTAGCATTGAGATTAGGTTAGATAGTATTTAATTAATTAATATATCTATTAGCATTGACATTGAATTAATTAGTATGCAATCCTTGTTAATGATCATGTTAGCTACTAATTTATGTTATGAATGGATTTCTAAATTAAATGGAAGATGAAAATTTTATGAGGTAAATTGGCTATTGGCTAAAAATTAATAGGTTCATAAATTTAATTATTAATTATTGGTTTAACTTTGCATTAATTTAAAATTCTATTTTAATGACCATACTCAAGCTGGAATTAATTCTTATATGCAATCAATCCTTATATATATTTACTGTCATATTAATTTTTTGATATAAATAAATTTTGTATGAATTTTATCTTGGGACTTACTTGGTTGGTTATACTAGGTTCTCAATTCTAAAAATATTTTTAAATTAGAATGATCTTAATTAAATTATATAGGCAAGTAGATATAAGTTATGTTGTTGACTCATATTGACTAAGTTTACATGTTAATATGGATTATCACCTTATATATAAAAATACATAGATTCATATGGATCTCTTAGTAATTTAATAAATCTATAAACTTTTTTTATATTTTTCATGGGGAAAAACAAAACAAATAGTTCTTCCTAAACATGTATTTCATACATACTTGGTTGCACGTAAGGTATATACTTTGGATATGTATGACTTGAAGGCTATTACTTAAATTTATTAAGACGTGTATGTTGCATATATAAAATTTAAAATTTCATTTGTTACTCTTACATAATAAATGAAATAATAGTTAACTAGATCTCATGATTAATAATATGCATGTATAATATTTCTACATAGAATAATCATTTGATTAAGTAAAGGAACTTGAAATAAATTATGATAATATAATTATTATGATTCAATGGAAGATAATAAGGAAGTTTTATGTCCCTTATTATATTAAATGAGACTTATTTGACTAACTAATATCTACATGCTTGTTGATTTCTTTCACATTTGGTTGTATGAGTTTTACTTTCCTTTTTGATAGCTGAACTTACCTACCTCTCTACCCCAGCTACCGAATAGATAACTTTGTAATAGTTATTTAAGTTGAATATTTTATTTGGGTTCCACTCAACTTGAAACTTGAGTGAATTCCATTTTTTTGATAATGTTGAATTCTATGTTTGATCATTATTGTTGTATAAAAGACTTGTTATCTTCTTCTAATCTAGCTAAATTATAAATTAATTCCTAAGATAATGATATATTTAGACATTCATTTAATTGTGAGATTATGGAATATTGTATGAAGAGAAGTGAATTCTTTCCTAATTAGTTATCTAAATCAGCTTCACTATTTAGTAATTACATGAGTTTACTTATCTTAAAATAAGTAGATAATTAAGATTTAATAGTTAAATGTCTTAAAATATTATATTCATAATATTTCATTGGCTATGCCAATATAAATGGTTATGTGATTTTTTTTCTTGACTTATTATAGAATAAGTATGTTAATCGTAACTATATAATTAATCATTATTCTATTAATGACATCCATGTTGGTAAGCGAATGATGTACGAATTATACAAGTAGTGTAGTGTCTGTAAAGGCTACAAGGAATTTATGACCTTGATTAATAGCACTATAGAATCTTGTAATCTAAATATGTTTTCTCTTTATAAGATAATATATATTCTTCCATGTGAATGATTAAAAATATACATGTGTTGAATTGATTTTTGGTTGTTGATTATGTTGCTTGTCTAAATTATGTAACATGCATTTTAATGTAAACCTATGATTAATCTAGATCATAATTTAGGGTAATAGAGTTATCCTTACTAATTAAACTAATCCTTTAACTTAACCATCCTAGACTGGGATTGAAACCCACTAGGGAGAATGAGGTATTTACCTGGGTTTAAGGACCTAGAAATGGTTCTATGTGGAATTATGAGTGCCACATATGGTTCTCAGGTCCTATCCATGTATGTATGCATCGATACACACCAAACCCTATAAACTATCTAATAAAATAATATTATTTCCCATAGCTCCATTTATATGTGTTTACCTCTACCTAATTACCTTAGTTTACCTCATTTGCTTCTAGATGCATGTACATAAATGCATTGAATGTTTAACACTTACATTAGCAAGTGAATTGGGTCTAAAACACATCCAAAACTTACTATAATATATAATTTTAAATTTTTTTGGTTGTTTCATCTGGTATCAAAGCAATTGTTTGCTCTAGGGAATTCTATGAACAACTATTCTTCCTATAATTTTGTAATCTTTTGAGTTATCAGTTGTAATTTTTAGGATGGTTTTGTTACACATTTTTAATATGGTGAAAAAATGGTATAAAAATTATATTTTAAATAAATAACTAATTTTTTTACTTTCACTGCAAAAAGTAAAAAATCTCAAAAAAAATCAAAATTTTAATTAATTACTCAAAAATTGATTAATTAAAAAATTTACAACTTTTCCATTTTTATTTTGAAGATTTTTAAAATCCATATGAACCCTCTATGCAAAAATCCGTGTACGATCCTTGTATTTTTCAAAAATGATTTAGATTTTTGTGATTTACATGAACACACTTTCCTTTTTCACAAATTATTCAAATTACAAAAACTCTTTTGGTCTCCATATAATTTGCAAAATATTTTTTAGCTCTGGTGCAATTTACAAAAACTTTTTAAGTTCCCCCTAGCTAGTTGAATAAGCTTTCCACTGTCATAGTAGTGCGACTTAAATTTTATCTCTTCAATCCTATGAAACTATTATGATTATTTCCCTAAATCATGAAATTGAGATTTAGTCTTCCCAAAAGCTTCATGTTCAAATAAAATTATCAACATGTGTATCAAGTGTGGTGGTTTCAAAGATAATTATGATTTACTTGATGAAATGACATAGTAAGACAAGTTATTATTGAATTTGATGATTTTAGATTACATAAGACATGGGTGACCTTTCAAGACTTTGATAATGTTTCATCAAAATGCAAATAATGGGTTTACAACCTAGTAAATTTATCTATGCTATCATGCTCTCAACATGTGCTAAAATGAAATCTTTGGAATAAAATATCGACATTCATGTGTAAATCTAATACCACCACCTATGCTAGTATCATCTCAAGCCATAAAAGAATGGGAGCTTTGGAGATAAATAAGTTAGATTGAAGTATTTTATAAAATGCCTTAGTGAGATTTATTATAGAGTGTAATGGAATTGAATAAATGAAAGGATGTTATGAGAGTTTACTTTCAACATCTATAATCATTACTAATTATGCTCATCAATTTCCACAAGCACTAAATGACATGGAAATCTATTTACTTGAGATGAATATATGGAATTCTAATGAGGAGGATGGTATTGTTATAATTTGAGTAATTTTCAAAATGATTGGAGATGTTTGATATGGGATTCATGAGTTGTTTGACCATTATTGGACACATATTTCTCAAACAGTAATTATTCCATTTGAGTCACTTTTGAATGAACTTCAATATGTGGAGGAACTCAAATGTTAGTGGTGAGAAAAAGAAAGCATATGAATAAATTCATGACACCATACAACACAATTGTAATTATTTAGAAAGGCTCTTGATTATCTAGAGGCACTTGAGCCTCATTTTAAACAAATTGTTGAGGAGCAACACATTGACTATCAATTGAATAATTTAGATGGTGATGGTGGAGAAAGCTTTGTATTATGAAAGGGTAAGGAAGCCATATAAATATTTATAGGTATGCAATATGAAGGTATGTAACCATGACACTTAAGCCTCATTAATGTCTTGGAAGCACATTCTAATATAGCATATCTAAAAGAAATATAAAAACTCATGTGAGCATTACCAAAATGGGATGTGAGTTAGATAAATACATTGGTAGTACCTGGGTAGATATGTATGGAAAATATGGAAGAAACCACAAGGCATGTGAACAATTCAACAAAATGACTTAGAGAAATGTAGTATCATGGATTGAAATAATTACATAATATGTCCAACAAGGGAAAATAGAAAACCCATATCAACATTGTGGTCATTGGACACATTTAATCTAGTAAGTCGACTACCACTAGTCACCTTATCTATAATCCTAGAGGTATTGACAAGTGTGTCATTAAGCATTTTGAGAACGAAATTGATCTAAATAAAAGGTCCTTCAAATATGCTCAGGTGTTTACCAAATTTATGTCATAACAATAACATGGTATTACCATTGATATTTGTTTATGGTGCATTTTGTTAAACATTTCATATGTTAGATGTCTTTATGGTAGTGGCAAATTGGGCACAAAGTCTCAATGAGAAATTTTGTCAAAAAGTTCAAATGTAAATAGTAGAGGCAAAAACAACAATGTAATAGCAATCATGGATCACAAGGGAGAATCATCATAATATAAAAAAACCAAAACATATTTTAGTACTAAAATTTTGGAATGAAAGAAAGCAATGAATTGGATAATGGTGGATGAAGCCATTAACAATGACAAATTGGTGATTTTTATACACCATAACACCATGGAAAAATTATAATTGTTCCATGGTGATGCCATACTTTTCAAGGAAAAAAAGAGGAAGGATACTATTTGTATTTCTTCGGTATAATAAGATAATGCTTTTTTATATCATTAAACACCAAAAGTAGCAGTATGGAGATTGATAAGAAGGTGCTCAAATGAAATTATCTTTAAAGTTTATAACTTATGACCACCTCAAAAATTTAGTTCTTAATGAAATTGTAACAACTAGAAATTTTATTTACCATAGTGTGGATGTCATGATGCTCTTCAATGTAATGTGGAGGAAATTCCTTCTCAAAATTTTATAGGTGGCTCAGGTGGATAATGAATAGTTTCTCTCAAATCTCATAAAAGGAATAAATGTTATAGGTAAAATCACTAGGGGGGAAGTTAGTGATCCTAGATATTTTAATATCAATTCCAACCATTTAAAACTATTATACAATTAGAATATATCAACTTGATCAAGAAAAATCAAAAAGAGAGCTCATTCAATCAATGCATACACAAGATCAAACACATAACACATAGTTCCTAAGGAAAACCCTTAAGGGGAATAAAACCCACTCTCAAGCCTAAAAAATAGGGAATACTTATCCTATAATAAATTACAATAAAGATATTTGTCAACTCATTTAGATTATCAAACCTTGATCATATCCTTCTGACCAGAGGCCTTTAGTGAAACACATGTTTCATAAGGAGTAACCACCCCTAAGGAAGATCAAGTCCTTTATACCCTCCTCTCAACACATCCACCTTATAGCTTATGTCTTTAACACTTTATTATAGATATATATTTATATAACCCCTACAAAAACTCCCCCTCTATCTCATACAGGCCTCTTACACACATATTGCACAATCTCTCTCCTTCTCTCAAACTATCCTCATAAGCACATTCATGCCTCTTTATAATTCCTCAAATTAAAATATCAATTTTATGAAATAAAAAATATTACTTAAATTCATACACATAATCATATATCTACTCTACTTAATAACCCATCCACTAGTCACATCAACTGCTCCTTTGCTCCACAACTATTGCATGCACCTTGCACTAGTCTCACTCACATGTCTAGAAACCAACACATTTGGTTTCATCATTTATAGAGAAATCATGAATTAGAAATATTATAATATTTAATATTAACCAAAACACATGCCTTAACCCTTAATTCATCTAACATGGGTCACACTTAAGCACAACTTTCTTTCAAATAGGCCTAAGTCACCTTTTAGGTCCAATGATGACCCATTCACCTCTTTGACACTTATTTAATAAAAATAATAACATAAGAACACTTTAAAAAATAATTAAAACATTCTAAATTATTTATATGTCCTCCTTAAGTTCCAATAACCATCACATTACCCTTTTACTTAAGCACAAATTGCTCAAATAACATTTCATGCACATAGTCACCATGAACAAACACATAGTCGCCTTCCAAAAATTTAGTCATACTAAAAAGGATTGGTCAAACCTTCATAATGAACATATAAAATCCTCAAGGAGTCTAAAACATGATTAAATATAAAAAATTTCATGAGACATAGAAACAACAATAATACAAGCTCAAACAATCTTCTTCGGTCACTTGCAGAATAAACATGAACACATAATTCACTTTGGAACTCAAAATATTTATTTCTACATATATTTGGACCTTAAAATTTATATTGAAAAATTCACCTTGGATTCCTCTATATGTTTTACTTTTAATACATGTTAAAAAATTTCCTTTATATAAATGTATGGCTTAAAAACTAAACACTGGTCTTTCCTTTGTTAAATTCAAATAGTTGAATTTAAATGATTATAGTTGAACATCGACTTCTTTGCTCGCATATCATACTCTCACATATTAATATTGATCATGCATTATATATATTCTTCTACTTTTAATGAATATTTTTCTAATTTCCAAACATTAAACCTTGAATCATTTGACCTCATCTCATGCAATTTAGCAACTTTTACTCAATGTGTACCCTCAATCTTCTATATGTAGCTTGGTTTTTAACAATGCTAAATAGTTGTCACTTTGACCTCTTGAATTTAATGCACACCATTTATATTTATTAATATGAACACATACTCACCATTTATCCTTAAAATAATCTTTATCTTTATCTCTATTCATTGTTAAACGTCATTCACTTACCATTAGATCAATCTTGTATGATCACCAACACATGATTGGATCTTAATTTTGTCCTCATCTTTAACTCTATTAACTAATGAACACTTTGACCTCTTTAAATTTATGCACATAATATACTATATGTGCTAACTCCCATGCACTCTTGGATTTCCATCTAGTTCTAAAAATTAACTTTGTGCACATTTAGCTAAGTATGGGAACCATTACAGTATGCCTACAAGGTCCAATTTGCACGTTAATATCTTTTTCTTCACTCAAGTGCATGATCTAAATGTTAGACCATACAATCTCCTCACATAGGATAATATAACCATGTGTCCATATTCTCTTATAACCCTCACAAATGTGAGATATAATGACATTGAAATGCTCAATCAGATTTATCTTCCACAAATCTAACAATGTTAAGAATTGCCTAGAAGGCAAACTTTGCACATGCATATCTTTTAACATAATTCAATTCATGACCTAAAAATTAGTAAAAACCAACTAGGCTCAAAATTGAAGAAACCCATATGACCAACTTCTCTTGAAAAATCCACACATGTGAGATATGCCATCACCAAACTTCTTACTTGGATCTTTCTTACCACATATAAATCTAGCTAAGTATGGGAAAATAATGTCAAACTGCCTAAGAGACTAACTTTGTACCCACATATATTTGACTTCAATTCATACATGACTTGATACTTAGTTCATATTAGCTAGTGACTAATGTGATCATAACCATATTACCGACTTGTCCTAACTCATCCACATGTGGAAATGGTGATGTCAACAAACTACTTAGATTTTCTACTATTAGACCCAAAATGTCTAGATGGAAACAATGACCAAATATATGAAATTCACTCACACATGAGATAACTCAAAGAATTAAAAACCTCTTATAGGACCACTTCCACATGAATAATATTCCATAATTATCCTTGAACATCTCCTTCCATGCCAAAAACGAAGATTAACCAAGCTTCCTTCAAGCACACTAGGACAATCACATTTCAAGCTTTGTCATAGTCACTTAGGCTATCAAAGAAATTAATCCACTCACCAGGACATCTCCATGACATCATCATGACATCATTGATAACACTACAAAAATAAAGTGAGTTGGGATTGAGATTCCAACAATAGAATTTTGGTTTGATCATTTAAACATGAAAGTGAATGTGAATGTTAATAACATAGATCTTCCTAGTGCTATAAAATGGTAAAAATTGATGAACAAGAAAAAATCATGAATATTAATTGTATAAAATAAAATAAAATAAGGTTTATCGATAGAAATAGAGAATATTTTGAAATTCTTAATCA
The DNA here is from genome assembly GCA_037957365.1 of Torreya grandis. Lineage (NCBI taxonomy): Eukaryota > Viridiplantae > Streptophyta > Pinopsida > Cupressales > Taxaceae > Torreya > Torreya grandis. The sequence continues at coordinate 335,494 of JARHVA010009219.1, read as the reverse complement.
TAAAAAATAAATAAAAATTGTTCGTAGATATCGAAGGCCTCATCTAGATAACTCTATGTATGTTGATAGAGTAAATGATGTTGCTTCAAAATTATTGTATAATAAAAGATTGGCTAAAGACTTGAACCTATCTAGAGTCCATACTTATATAGGAGGAAAAATAGATTGAGTGGATAGTTGAAATGAAAATTGAGATGACACTCAAAAATATTTAAATAGAAAAGTCAAAAATAGATCTCTGATCATAATCAAAATGTGAGCTTGTGTTACCCATGATGTGAGTCAAAGTGAATAAAAAAGCAATTGTGCATATGTCATCCCTAAATATGACTAATAGGATGGTGATCAATATTTATCCCATGTATTGAATCATTTTTTTTGAGGATGAGAGGATATAATCATTGTATAAGGTGGAAGTTGATTTAGCATTGTTAGGCCTGCATAAATGCTATCTCAAACTAAAACTATCACAATAATCTCACATATCATTTTAAATTGTGTGTCAAAGCTTGGATCACATGTATTAATGAGAAACAATGAATATAATATGGTAACAAAATGTTGCATAAGATGAAATGAATCTGACTAATAAAAATGAACACAATGGTTCACATGCCACCTAGTTGAAGAGATGCAATTAATTGGTCTCCAAGTGGAATAAAATTCAATTGAGGCAAGTTTTCAAAATGTTCACATGATTTTTATATGCTTCTAAATTTTTTATGTGTCTATCTTGTCATAGATTATTGATCCAAATAATTTTTGATGGCCTTTTTTAGTATCCTGTATCTATTGAAGGCATGAATACTTTTCAAAGATAAAGATTAAATCAATGACATTTGTTTAATTTTATAAAAATACGTAAAATAATTTATGTTGACATCCTAAAATTATCTCATGGGAATCTTTGACAAGCAATGAAAAACCCTCATGCTGGTACGAATCTCTATCGCAAAGGTTTTCATAATGAAATGTGAGGGAAACAATTGATATGTTAAACAAATCTACAAGAGTTTGGTTTTTAAAAAAAATTGAGCAATTTTTATTTACACATTTTAAGCCATGTAAAATCACAAAATTATCCTTGCACCATTGAAGTGGTAAAATTTTGTAAATTTATTTTTGGACATGGTAGAATTACACCAATGCACTTTTACACCATTTAAGTGGTGCATTTTTATAAAATCAAATTTGCACCTTTAGAAACATAGAAAATGTGGTTGTGTACCATAACCACCTCCCCATGCTATAAATATTAATTTAAATATCATTATAAAGGAGAATTTTGGTAGTGAAACTCTACAAAAAAATTTGAAGGATGAGATTGTATTTTCAACTCAATAAAGATTAGAATAGGGAGATTTTGAAAACTTTGTATTTAGGATTTTTTATTGAGTTATAACTTTGTGTATGATTCATATATCTCTTTATATTTACTTTTAAATTGTTTTCATAATCACTACCAAATTTTTAGAAAATGGAAATTTCAAATTAAGTACTTTTAGAATCTTCTTGTGTTATTTCTATGAATGTCAAATTTTGATGGGTTTTAAGAAATATTCTATTTATCTTTTATGGCTAAATATGGGATGGTTGTCCTTGGTCTACTATCAATATTATAAAATTATCTTAGTGTGTTTTCCTCAGACTTAATACTGTAATTAAGTCTTTATCACCCATTCAATGAGAGAGGTTTCTATGCACATAATGGTTCCCCTTTTGTACTATTTTGGTAAGTTTCTATATTTACCTATCTAGAGTTGTATTTAATTTATATGAGGGTTATCATGGTATTTTTTGTGTTTAAATAACTATAATAACCCTATTATCCCTTATTCCTTTCTATTTTATATTCTTCCCTTCTTTTCACTCATTTTACTTTCTATCTCCTTTATGTACTTTCATTTTAATATTATGAAACCCCCAATAAAAAACATTTTTGATTTAAATAGCTATGAATAAAATTTCATATGCTTTTCCATTTTTTTATTTGAATAAAGGTAGCTCCATATACTAATAGGAGAGGGACTTTGTCCTATGTTTCTGACTAACATAAGAACTCAGCTCCCATACTACTAACTCAAAGTCACCAATTTGTCCCCCTGACAATTTTTTTGTGCCAACAATTTTTGGTTACTCTATTGGGGATTGAGGTGATTTATGCACATGATTTTTAGACATTTCAAGGAACCTCCCCTATAATGGAGGTTGGAAACTCCATTGAGAAAAAGTGCCTAGTGCCTACACCTTCCTAATTATAGAAATGATGTTGGTCCACCCCGACCCCAACATTCTATGTGTCCCATAGGGAAAAAAAATTGGGCCATTAGATTAAGTACAATATAATGAGATCCCATTCGGCTCAAAGAAGATTTTCCCAAATTTATCTAGACAAAATGGTCAAGACATATATAAACATATTCATGCCTTAACAGTGTCTTAAAGCATTTTGGGAGTAATGTATGAGGATGTTGCTATGAGAATTTTTGTTGAAACATTCATTTGACCTAGTGATAATTGGTTCTGGCATCTAAAATATTTATGCATTGTGAGTTGGGACTCATTGAAGAATAATTTCCTAAATATATTTAAATCAAATTTTGAAACTTATTTTTTCAACATTCTAGACATGATACAAACTCTCTCATCTACACATCATCTTGTTTTCTAACCTATAAGATGATTTAATCATGTCTGGAATGTTAAAGAAAGAGGTTATAAAAGATAATACACCTATTACAAATGATTATGAATAAATAGTGAAACTTTATACAATCAAAGTCTACAATATTGAAAACAAAGAGTTAGAAGGTAAGTTATTGCTCAAATATGTCAGAACTATAATAGATAAAAATAGAAAGTGATACCTATCACATATGATTATTTCAATTTAAAAATATTGGAAGAAGATGAAGAGTTAGAAGAACTAATGATTGATCAGAGAAGAGATGAAGAATTTTACTTCTCACTTGGAAATAAGAAGAAATATTTGCCTACTTCACCAGATAGCTTAAACCCCATGGTCCTAAGAGAAAATAGGTTATCTAAAAATCAGAAGATAAAATGACAAATAGAAAATATTGGAAATATAGAGTGTGATGTTATAATTTTTAAAAGAGAAGATATTATAGAACCAATTTTCAATAGATTAGATGATTGCTTCTCTATCATAGTGAAAGACTTAATAGTCAAAAGTGAAAATTCCTTAGGTATTTCATTTCTAGGGTCTACCATATAATAATTATCTATAGGATTTAAATCCAAAGAAATTAAGATTGTACAAATTGAAAATCATAATCACACCAAGGTTGAGGTCAAAGAAGAGATCAATGTGCAATAGAATGAATGGTACCCAATAATCATTACAAGTGAAATGGAAACTATCAAGATAGATGCAATTGAGGAAGATGATGATGATGATGATGATGATGATGATGATGATGATGATGATGATGATGATGATGATGATGATTCATTTAGAGATGAAATCATTTCTACCATGGGAAGTGATTCAAAAAATAATACCAATACTTTATTCATTTTACAAGATAATCATATTGTGGTTCTAGCTCAAAAATAGATATGTGACACACTTCTCTTTAATTCAGATACTATATCTGTCATAGATGTATTTGAAGTCATCGAAGAAGACATTGAAAAAGTTCAATATTTCTTATAATTTATCATAAAATATAATAGAATTCATAATGATTTCATTTCAAATTAGGAAAACATTATTGATTTGTTCATTCATGATTATCCTTATATGAATCATAAATATAAGTTCATCTTCCCAACTACTTGGTCATTAATGATAAATGTGTTTTGAGTTCATAAGTGAAATATATTATTTCAAAATGATAGGTACTTCTCCTATCTGGTGAATGGTTTTGTATAATCTTCTCATTTTCATCTACTCCCTATAAATAGTTCTACTTTACCAATTTTGGCTTGTTTTCTTTTCCCATTTCATTTTAGTGTGTACATTTTTCTAAATAAAGGCAATAGTTTATCTTTTTGCAATAGTTCCCCTACTTCTTTTTGCTTTAGCCTTCTTCCTTGCACATTTTTGTTTTCATGATCTCTATCTATGAATGTCATGGGTGATCACAAGTTTTACAAGAGTAACAGATTGAACATGTTTTTCATGGATCTTTTTAATGAATAGTTGATCTAGCTTGACAAACCATGTTCATTTATCATATGATTGATATGGGTGAACTGGTTGTCAGTTGGTAAAATTAGAGTGAGCACGTTTTAAAGTGAATAGGTGATCAATCCTAGCTATTCATGTTCATTTCTCATATGGTTGAGTTCGGTGAACTGGCTATCAATTGGTTAGATCTTGATATACAAGTATAAGAGAAACAATTCTCTCTTCAAATTTTAGTTTATGTAAAAATGCATAACTAAATATGCCCTCACATACACTATATTTTGACATATGATGGCTTTCTGATGACTTGAATACCCATCCTTTTCTTGAGGAAAAAAAATCAAAAGATTTTTCAAATCTATCAAAGTTGATACTAAAGACCTCATTACCCAACGGAAAAATCATTAGAATATGAAACCAAAGAATTCAAGATCTTTACATTCCTTCTATTTCCAAATCCCAATTAGTGCCAAATATTGTAGATTTTAAAAATGAAAAAAAAAAAACTAGTGGACAAAACAAATTTTAAATAAACAATTATTTTTTTTATTTTCACCTCAAAAATATAAAAAAAATAAAAAAATATAATCAATTACTCAAAAATTGATTAATTAAAAATTTTATGGATTTTCCATTTTTATCTAAAAGTGTTTTAAAACCCATTTTCACCCTCTATGTAAAAATACACTTATGCTCCCTATATTTTGCAAAAATCATTTCGATTATTATGAGTACTATGAACACACTTTCCTTTTTCACAAATTAAGCAAATTGAAAAATCTTTTTTGGTCTTCGTGAAATTTAATTTTTTTTAACTTTAGTGTAATTTGAAATTTTGTTTTGGGTTTCTATGAAATTTGGAAAAAGTTTTAAACTTTCCCCTAGTTGTTCAAATAAGTGTTCTAATTTCCTAGCAGTGCAATTTGTAATTTTATCTCTTCACTCCAATGAAAATATTGTGATTATTTCCTTGAGCCATGCAATTGAGACTTATTCTTACAAAAATATTCATTTTGAAAACAATATTATCAAAATGTGTATAAAGTGTGGTTAATTTGCAAATACTTTTGAAGTGCTTTATGAAATGACACAATAAGATAACTTCTCATGGAATGTGATGAATGTAGGTTACAGAAGACATGGGTGGCCTCACCAGAATTTGATAATGTTTCATCAAAATGCAATGAATGGGTGTCCAACCTGATCACTTTAGCTTTTCTAGTGTGATTTAGTGTGTGCCAAACTAAAATCTTTAGAATAAAATATTAGTATTCATGTGTATATCCAATACCACCACCCATGCTAGTATCCTCTCAGGCCATACAAGAATGGGAGCTATGGAGAACAAAAAGACATATTGGAGTGTTTGAACAAATGCCTAAGAAAGATGTTTTACTATATAATTCAATGACATTTAAGAAATGAAGGGATGACATGAGAGTTTGATTTTGGCTTCTGAAATCATTTCCAATTATGGTCATAAATTTTCATAGGCATTGCATTGCATGGAAATCTATCTTCTTGAGATGATTGTATGGAATGCCAATGAGGAGTGTGGAAATATTATAATGTGAGGAATTTTAAAAATGATTAGAGAATTCAAATATGGGATTCATGAGTTGTCTGATCATTATCAAGGCCATATTTCTCAGATAGTAATTATTCCATCTAAGTCACTTTTGAATGAAATTAAATATGTGGAAGAACTAAAATTTTTGTATGATGAGAAAAAGAAAGTATATGAGTAAATGCATGCCACCATACAACATATTTGAAATTATTTTTAAATTGAATTACTTCTTTAGAGTCACTTGAGCCTCATTTTAAACAGATTTTTGAGTAAAAACAATTGGCTATCATTTGAGTAATTTAGATGATGATGGTGGTACAAGATTTGTATTCCAATATGGTAAGGAAGACATATAAATGTTCAGAGGTATGAAACCATGTCACTTCAGCTTCATAAATGTATTAGATGCATGTTCTATTATATTATATATGAAATAAGTATAAAAACTCATGTGAACATTATCAAAATGGGATGTGAGTTAGATACATACATCAGCAGTGCCTAGGTAGATATGTATGGAAATTGTGAAAGCATCCACAAGGCATGTGAACTATTCAATGAAATGCCTTAGAGAAATGTAGTCTCATAGATTTAAATAATTATATAATATTTCAAACATGGGAAAAGATAAAACCCATATCACCATTATGGTCATTAGACACATGTAATATGGCAAGTTGACCACCACTAGTCATAGTATATATAAGCCTAGAGGTATTGACAAGCATGTCATTGAGAATTTTGAGAAGGAAGTTTCTAAGCTAAATAAAATGTCATTAAAGTATGCTCAAGTGTTTAACAAACTAAAGGCATAGTGATAATTTGGTATTACCATTGATATTACTTTGTGGTGCATTTTATTAAATAGTTCATATGTCATGGGTAAAAATTTTCAATGAGACATTTTTTCAAATAGTTCATATGCAAATAGCAAAGGTAGTAGTAGTAATGGCAAGAGAAATAATGTGTCATAAGGTAGAATCATTAGAGTAGATAAAAACCAAAAGAGATATTGTTACTATAATTTTTGAATGAAAGAAGGCAAAAACTTGGATAGTGGTGGATGAAGCCATTAATGATGACAAGTTTGTGATTTTTATGCACCCTGAAACCATGAAAAAATTATAATTATTATATGGAGACACCATCTTTATCAAGGGAAAAAGAGGAAGGCTACTATTTATATTTCTTGGGTAGAATAAGATAATGTTTTTTGAGATTGTTCAACACTAGAAGAAGTAGTAGTGTGGAGACTATCTAGGAAGCCCTATAAATTCTCTTGAAAAATTGCTAACATATGACTACCTCAAAAAGTCAATTTTTAGATTTGTAGAAATTGTAAATTTAATTTACCAAAGTGTGGATGTCATGATGCTATTTAATGAAATGTGTAATAAATTCATTCACAAAATTTTATAGGTGGCTGAGATGGACAACAAACAATTTCTATCAAATCTCATAAAAATAATCGAGTGGGGATTGAAATGCCAATAATAAAAATTTTCTATGAGAACTTAAACATCAAAGTGGATGTTAAATTTTGACATCAAATCTCTTCCTCACATTATAAAATGGGTAAAATCAATGATTAAAAAAACTCATGAATGTGAATTGGCTAGAAACAATAAAAAAATGGGTTATTAATGGAAATAAAGAATCATGTGAAACTCTTAGTTAGAAAGGAAAGTAAAATTATGCATAGATATCAAAGACCTCATCTAGAAAACCCTATGTATCTTGATGTAATAAACTATTCTACTTCAAAATGATTATATGATAAAAGATTACTTGAAGACTTGAACCTGTATAAAGTTTGTCCTTTTAGAGGAGGAAACAAGATATTGAGTGGATAGTTGAAAATAAAATTGAGATGACACTCAAAAACATTCAAATAGAAAAGTCCAAAATAGAGCTTTGATCATAATCAAAATTTTAGCTTGTGTTACCCATGACATGAGTCAATGTGAATACAAAATCAATTGTGCATATGTCATCCCTAAATGTGACTAATAGGATGGTGATTGATATTTATCCCATGTGTTGAATCATATGTTTTAAAGAAGAGAAGGCACACTCATCATATAAAGTGAAAGTTGATTTAACATTGTCAGTCCCACATGAATGCTATATCAAACTAAATCTATCACCACAATCTCACATAGCATTTGCATTTGTGTGCCAAATATTTGTTCACATGTATTAGTGAGAAATAATGAATAAAATATGGTAACAAAATGTTGCATCAAATAAAATGAATGTGACTAATAAAAATTAACACAATGGTTCATGTTCTACCTAGTTGAAGATATGTAATTAATTGGTCTCCAAGTGGAATCAAATTCATTCAAGTCAATTTTTCAAATGGTTCATAGGATATATATATATATATATATATATATATATATATATATATATATATATATATATATATATGCTTCAAAATTTAGTAAATGTGTCTATCTTGACATAGATAACTGATCCAAATCATTTTTGGTGGCCTTTTTTAGTACCTTCTATCTATTGAAAACATGAATACTTTTCAAAGATAAGGATCAAATTAATCACTTTTGATTCATTTTTTTAAAATATGGAGAAATTATTTCATGAAAATCTTAAATTATCTCATGGTCATCTTTGACAAGGAGAGAAAATCCCTCAAGATTGTACCATTATTTCGAGCAAATTTCTTCATAATAGATTGTGAGAGAAATAATTGATAAGCTGAACAAATATAGAAATACTTGGTTTCTAAAGTGAATCATACAAATTTGATTTGCGCATTTCAAGTCATTCAAAATCACCAACATATCTTTGCACTATTCAAGTGGTGAAATTTTTTAAATTCATTTTTGCAAACGGTGCAATTTAAACAATGAACTTTTGCATCACTTAAGTGGTAAATTTAAATCAAATAACTTTTGCACCTTCAAAAACACAAAAAAGGTGGTTGTGCACCTTAAGCACATCCCCATGTTATAAATATGAATGTAAGGCACATTATCAATGAGAATTTTGGAAGTGAAACTTTGTAGAAACTTTTAAAGAATGAGATTGTATTTTTGCCTCAATAAAGATTAGAATAAGGAGATTTTATAGACTTTGTGTTCAAGATTTTTTCATATGTTATAACTTTGTGTATGATTTTTCTATCTTTGTATCTTTACTTTTAAATTGTTTTCATAATCATTACCAATGTTTTATAAAATGGAAATTTCACATTAATTACTTCTTTTAGAATCTTCTTGTGTTATTTCCATGAATGAAAAATCTTGGTGGGGTTTAAGCAATATTTTAATTGTCTTTTATGGGTAAATATATGATGGTTCTTTTTGGGCTACTATCAGTATTATAAAATTGTCTGTGTATGTTTTTCACTCTTAAGAGTGTAATTATGTCTTTACACCCATTTAATGAGAGAGGTTTCTATGCACATTGTTAGGTTGTGGAGCTAAAAGCTTCACTGATGCAGACATGGAGGAGGTTGTTGAGAGGTTGCTGAGTTGCAAGGCAACCGACGTCAATTAGATCAACTGACATCGGTCATATATAGTGAAGATAGTAACTGACATCGATCAGGTATCGGCCTATGTCAGTCATCTCTAGCCAGACAAGGACTGATGTTGGTCACCTGTGTGGTTCTAAAACTGCTAGTTCACGGATAGTTAGTTAACGAACTAGGTGTTTGCATGTTAAGAGGATAATTTTAGTCTTGAGCTGTGGATCTAATTATTGTAATTGGATGTCTAATTATTGTTTACATGAGATATATATAATAGACTCATGGGTTGTATTATAATTTGTGCTAGCTTAGAGTTGAGCTTGGTTAGCTCCTTCTGTGTGTGAAGAGAGCAAGGGTAGCTTTTCCTAGTTCCATAGCAGTGCCAAGTGTGGGTGGTGGTTTGGAGAATCAGAAGGGTCCTTCATGTATGTATGATCATGGTTGGCAGGTGTGCAAGGCCATGTTTGGAGATCTACATGGTGTGTGTGTGTGCAAGGTCAAAGGAGATCTACAGGTGATAACAGGATCAAAAGTGATAGCAACACATCAAAGAACAAGAAGAGGAAGGCAAGGTAGATCCTTTCAAAAGTAAGATCATTGATTTGTAGGTGTATGTGTGTGAGAGATCCAAGTTTGTAGGTGTGTAGAACCAGATTGATTTGTAGGTGTGTAAGATCAGGGAGGACAGTAACACAATAGGTTATTACAAGATCAGGAGAGATCTACTTGGAGTACGTTATGTACTCAGTTTGAGTATGTGTGTATACTCGGTGTACTGCCAATATTATTACTGACTGGTTGACTGGTAGTGTTGTTACTAGTTGGTGGAGGTGAACACCAACTCTGTGCTTAAGTTGTGTGTTGGGACTGTAAGAGAGAGAGTGAGCTCTTGAAGAGATTTACTATTTATGCCCTAGAGGTGTGGGAGCCCTAGAGGTGTGTAAGGAAGAAGACTGTGGTATCTTCTTTGTTGTATTTCCTTCTGGAAGAGTATTAATACAATTGGGTGTTGTCTCTCATATTCTGTGTTGTTTCAAAATTCTAGTTACTTATTACTTCTAGTTAATTTTGCATGTTAAGTTGCTTGTATATGGTAATCAGTTGTGCTTCCTAGATCTTAACAATGGAGTCAGAGCATGTTTGTTGTTCTAGATTCCTAACAAGTGGTATCAGAGCCAGGATACAGGGAGTAAGTTTTGTGTTTGATTACATGTCACTCTCAGGGGTTTCTAATTGAGTGGGAGTATAATAATGGTAGAAGAAAGTAAGCTATGAATCGAGAAACTGTATAGCATGAATGGTCAATTATAATGTTATGGAAAGAAAGAGCAGGAAAAGAAAGATGGTTGGTCGCAGATCAACATGAAGGAACTGAAGAAGTAAATGTTGTAGGTGTTGTTACACAAGATGCTCTAGGATGTTCCTTGGATAAAGTTAAATCTTGGTTAATAGATTATGTTGCCTCATTCCATGTAACCCAAAAAAGAGGAGTTGGTGAGCCTTGTCAAAGTATTGGCAAAGGGGAAGTGTGATTGAAATTGTAGACAACCAACACATGGGTGTTGAAGGAGGTCATGCAGGTCCAAGTTCTGAAGATGAGGCTAATTTCTTTAGGAAAGTTGGGTGATGAGAGATGCACAGGAGCTCTCACAGTGGATTCTTGGAATGTTACCAAGGATGCACTTGAATTAGCATGTGGTAAGAAAGCAAGTACTCTTTATGTACTTGCTTGTATTCCTGATTCCACTTCTATTACATAGGTGTGGCTTTATAGGCTTGGTCACATAAGTGAGAAGGGAATGGATGTTCTTAAGTCAAATCGGAAGAGTTCAGCTTTGGAGAGCATAGACTGAGATTTTTATGAGTAGGGGGATGCTACAAGAAAGGATTGGATTTATTATAGGAAAAGGAAGTTTGATGTATTTGATAAACCTAAGAATTGGAAATCCTTGGTGTTCTTAGAGGAGATGATGGATAGAGATTAGTGGATGGGGCTGGATACTTCTGAGCAGGGTAGTTTGGACATGGGATTGATTCAAAGTAAGCTCACGGGTAAAAAGTCATCACTCACAAGTGAACATAGGTACCGACATCGGTCAGGAAGAACTAGCATCAAACAGATAGGTACCGATGTCAGTCATGTGCAGACTAGAGGATTTGATGGTTTCGAGCATGTGGAGACCAATGTCGGTAGGATAACTAGCATCGGTGACCTAGACAATTGCATGGAACCGATGTCAGTTGGATGCAGACTATGTGGTGACTGAGGTCGATCACTGTAATAGATTTTAGGTAGATAGCAAGCTGTCAAGGAGTCTCAAACACCCATATAGAGGACTGAAAGGCTAAGTAAGCCTCAAATTCATTATTCCTCTTCTTTATACTAGTTGCTCACTACAGAGTAGGAAGGATCTAGGAAATAGTGGGAGCATGGCATGATGAGGAATGTGATTCCTAAGATGCAGAACCAAATGGAAGATTTGGCAGGGTTGCCAGCTAGAATGAAAGCACTAAAATATGAATGGATTCCTTGGTTAAAGAATAGAGAGAATGGACACATGAGATGAAAGGCTAGGTTACATGTTCTTGAGCAAGCTATAAGATAGTGGTACAGGTTTTGATAGGTGGATGACAAAGTAGGGATTTAGTCAATGTCAGTGTAACCATTGTGTTTGTCTTACCAGGTGGATGATGGTCACAACATTATCCTATTACTATATGTGGAGGATGAGCTTGTTGTAGGGTCATACATATAGGGTTTTATTGAGCTAAAGGTAAGGTTAGTTCAGTGGTGTGCCATAAAGGATTTGGGAGCATCAAAATTGTTTGGCATGAGAGACATGGAAGATCAGAGGTTGATTTCGTCTCCAGTGGGAGCTGATGTAAAGAAAGTGTTGGTAGGGTTCAATATGTAGGATGCAAAACTAGTAAGCACACTAAGGGCTGGATAGTTCAAGCTGAGCTTAGAATAGTGTTCAAAATCACATGAGGTCTAGTGTAGACCTAAGTTTTCCCAAGCAGTGGGTGTTGTTAGAAAGTTTGGAGCCAATCTAGGAAAGAAGCACTAGAGGGTAGTTCAGTGGATTCTCAGGTATTTGAGAGGGACCAGCAGCAAGTGTACGTGCTATGTAGGGTCAAGTTCTTTTTCTACATGGTTTTTTAGATGTAGATGTGACAGGTTACTTGGATGAGAGGTGTTGCACCATAGGATGTGTGGTGGTTGGTCTTCAAGATTGAGCTTAAAGAGGGATACAAGCCAAAAAACAAATTAGATGGTGTATAGGTACAAGTACAATGCATCTGTTTATCTCCAAGTGGGAGATTGTTAGGTTATGGAGCTAAAAGCTTCACTAATGTAGACATGGAGGAGGTTATTGAGACGTTGCTAAGTTGCAGGGCAACTGACGTCAGTTTGAGCAACTGACATTGGTCATATATAGTGAAGACAACAACCAACATTGGTCAAGTATCAGCCAATGCCAGTCATCTCTAGCCAGATAGGGACTGATGTTGGTCACATGTACAGTTCTATAACTACTCGTTCATGGACAGTTAGTTAACGAACTGGGTGTTTGCATGTTAAGGGGCTAATTTTGGTCTTGAGCTGTGGATCTAATTATTGTAATTAGATGTCTAATTATTATTTGCATGAGATCTATATAATAGACTCATGGGCTATATTGTAATTTGTGCTAGTTTAGAGTTGAGCTTGGTTAGCTCCTTCTATGTGTGAAGAGAGCAAGGGTAGCTCCTCCTAGTTCCATAATAGTGCCCAGTGTGGGTGCTGGTTTGGAGAATCAGAAGGGTTCTTCATGTATGTATGATCTTGGTCAGTAGGTGTGCAAGGCCACGTTTGAAGATCTACATGGTGTGTGTGTGTGTGTGTGTGCAAGGTCAAAAGAGATCTGCAGGTGACAGTAGGATCAAAGGTGATAGCAACACATCAAAGAGCAAGAAGAGGAAGGCAAGGTAGATCCTTCCAAAAGTAAGATCATTGATTTGTAGGTGTATGTGTGTGTGAGATCCAAGTTTGCAGGTGTGCAGAAATAGATTGATTTGCTAGTGTGTAAGATCAGGGAGGATGGCAACACAATAGGTTGTTGAAAGATCAAGAGAGATCTACTTGGAGTATGTTGTGTACTCAGTTTGAGTATGTGTGTATACTCAGTGTACTGGCAGTATTATTACTAACTGGTTGACTAGCAGTGTTGTTACTGGCTAGTGGAGGTGAACACCAACTCTATGCTTGAGTTGTGTGTTGGGACCATAAGAGAGAGAGTGATCTCTTGAAGAGATTTACTATTTATGCCCTAGAGGTGTGGGAGCCCTAGGGGTGTGTAAAGAAGAAGACTATGGCATCTTCTTTGTTGTATTTCCTTTTGGAAGAGTATTAATATAATTGGGTATTATCTCTCATATTTTGTGTTGTTTCTAAATTCTAGTTGTTACTTCTAGTTGATTTCGTATGTTAATTTGCTTGTATATGGTAATCAGTTGTGCTTCATAGATCCTAACAGTGGAGTCAGAGCATGCTTCTTGTTCTAGATTCTTGACACACATAGTGTTTCCCTCTTTTTGGAATATTTTGGTAAGTTTCTTCATTTAGCTATCCAAAGTTGTCTTTCATTTTTCTTATGGTTACGATTGTAGTTTTTGTGTTTAAATAACTATAATAACCTATTCTCACTTATTCCTTTCCCTTCTATATTCTTCCCTTATTTCCATTTTCCCTTATTTCCACTCATTTTCTTTTATATCTCCTTTATGTATATTCAATTTAAAATAATGAAACCCCAAATAAAAAACATTTTTTATTTAAATAGTTTTGAATTTTTTCTCCTCCACCTTTCCATTTTTGGATTTCAATAAAGGTAGCTCCACCTACTAATAGGAGAGATACTTCATCATATGTTACTGACTAATGTAAGAACTCATTTCCCACACTACTGACTCAAAGTCACCAATTTATCCCCTTAACAAATTATTGACCCAACATATGGTTAAAACATGATCAAGTGGAGGAAAAATCTATTGGAATCCTTTTAATGTCAACCCATCTAGGGGTAGAGGTATAGGATGAGGAAGGGGCCATCATGGTTGCATCCCCATTCAAAACCAAAAAGACTTAGCCATGAATAATGTTTATATCAATATAGAGGTACCAAAGTTGAAACAATTGGTGGGAATCCAATTTTCAAGTATGAGGATATCCTCAATGAAATCTTGATATCCCTTAACACCTTACAATGGAATATTGATAAGCAAGAATAGAAATAAAACAATCTTGAAGGTATATTCTAAGATGAAGTACCCATATTGGAAATGGGGAAATGGAAGTGTTAGAGTATTGTCTAATGATGTCATGGAGGTGTCATGTTGAGTGGATGAAGTGATTTGATAGCCTAAGTGATAATGACAAAGTGTCCAATGTTATTGTCCTAGTGCGCTTAAATATGTCTTGGTTGATCTTTAGTTTTAGCATGGTTAGAGATGTTTAGAGATGAGTATGATGATAACATCATGTGAAAGAGGTACCTAAGATGTTATCTATACTTTGAGTGCTTATGTACATATGTGGGTTCCATTTGGTTTTCCATAGCTTTCATCTAGACATTCGAGGTCCAATGACAAAACATCTAAGTATGTGTTTTATTGACATCACCATTGCCATGTGTGGATGAGTCAGGGGGAGTTGGTTATATGGTTATGATCACATTTGTACCTAGTTACTATGCACTAAATCTTAGTTCATTCACCTATGTTCATTCAAATATATTTTGGTGTAAATTTGGGTTCCCAAGAATTCTGATAATGTTTTCCCATACTTAGCCAAATTTGTAATGTGGCAAGAAGAGCCAAGTATGCATATTGATGAAGTTATATTTCATACATGTGGATATTTCAAGATAAGGTGATCATTTAGTTTTGTTTATATTTAACCCTATTTTATTTGTGATAAATTTTAGGTCATGCACTAAAGTGTATTAAAAGCTATGGATGTTCAATATTGGCCTTCCAAGCAAGTTTTGACATAGTTGACTTTGTGGTAGAATAATCTAAGTGATTAGATTAATGGAATTATATCTCACACATGTGAAGGTTTTAGGATTATTTTTTTATATGGATGAATTATATTTTGAAATTTGATCATGTTTTCCAAATTCTAAATCATGTATCTAATCTCAACAAAATTTATTAAGGTCTAAAGTAGGCTTTCCAAGCATATTGCAGTTGGTCTCCATACTTAGTCAATTTGCATGATGTTAAAAATCTAGACCTAGTGGAGTTTAAATGGCTAATAAGTATTCATAATTATATACCCAATGGTGAATATAGATTCAAATGGGTCAATGTGATATCTATTTAGCAAAGATAAAGATCAAGCATCTTATAAAAGATCAATATAGTGTGTGTGTTCCAAGATGACATGAAGCAGAGAGATGGTAACAAGTTCACATTGTTTAAAGATTGATAAAATGTAAAGGTTAAGGATATAATGGAAAGTGGGTGTTTATATAGATTGATCAAATGGTGAGCATTTATGGTTAAATACTTGGTTAATCCATAGAGATCAACCATGCATATTGAGTCAACATTGTAAGGGTGAACAAGATGAGGTCAAAGTGACTAAGGTTTAACATTTGAGAATTGTTACATATGTGTTAAAGTTTAGAGAATAATTATGGTGTGATATTGATCTAAATTTTAGTAGACATGAGATGTGAGAATTGTTTTTGATATTTAACTATGACCATTTATATTTAAATATTTAAATTTATCAAGGGAAAAACTAGTCTATGGTTTTTGGACCATATCTTTTGATCCAAAATGAATTTGTTAGTGTAGTAAAAAAAGAAAATGTAGAGGATTCCAATTAAAATATAGAAATATGCATTATAAGATTTGAAATTGTGTGAAGATAATGTTTTTGAGCTCCATAATTGACTTTGTGTTCATGCATGGACTGTAAGTGACTCGAGAAGATTGTTCAAGATTATTTTGATATTGTTTCAATATCTCTTGATGAATTAGATATTGGGGAGTGTTTTAGACTCCATGAGGATTTATTTTGTGCATTATAAAGGTTTTATCAATCATATTTAGTATTAATAATGGTTTAGAAGTTGATTGTGTTTTCATTCATAATGATAATCTGTACAGAAAAGTGTTTGAGTTATTTATGCTTAAGCTAAAGGGTACTATGTTGATTGTTGGAATTTAAGAGGGACCTACAGATCATTTATAATTGGTCCATGATTTTTTAAAGTGATATTATGTTATTAGTTTGCATGGATAAGTGTCAAATAGTTGAATGCGTCTCCATAGGACCTAAAAGTGACTTAGGCCTATTTGAAAGTAGATCGTACTTAAGTATGACCCATGTGAGATGACTTAAGGGTGAAGGCATGTATCATGGCTGAAAAGGATTATTGTGGAATTGATAATTCATGTATTCTATGTATATAATCAAACCATATGGTTTGGTTTCTAAATTTTTGTGTGGAAGATTTGTGTGAGAGGCTTATTCGTGTGGTTTGTAGAGTGAAGGATGGGTAGTGTTCATGTTGGTTGAGTTAATGAGTAGAATAATTTTTTGATTATATGTATTAAATGTAGGTCATGTTATTAATGTCAAGATAGTTCTCTTATAATTTAAGGATATGTGAAGAGGTACAAGAGTGCATATCCAAACAATTTGAGTGAAGCAGGAGAGAGATAGTTGCATGCCTATGTGGGAGGTCTAGTTGAGATAGTGAGAATTTTTGCATGGGTTAGATAAATAGAGGTCCATCATCAGATTTTGGAGACATAATTTCTAAGTTATTAGTATCCAAAGGAGGTTGTAAAGGACTTGGTCTTCCTCAGGGGTAGTTTCTCCTTGTGCAATGGGTGTTTCACTAAATACCTTTGGTCAGGAGGATATGACTAAGGTTTGTTGGTTTAAAGGAGTTGATCAGTCTATTATTTGTAATTTCTTATAGGATAGTAGTCTTTTATGTTGTAGGCTTGAGAGTGCATTTTATTATCCATGAGGGTTTCCTATAGGAACTATGTGTTATGTGTTTGATCTTATGTATGCTTTGAATGAATGACCTCTCTTGGCAATGTTTCTTGATCAAGTTGATATATGATAATTGGTTAATAGTTTAAAGGACTAAAATTTAAATTGAAATATCTAGGCTCACTGATTCACCCCCTAGTGATTTTTCCTCTAATAATTAGTATCAAATTTAATCCTTATTGCATGTTTAACCACTAGAAGGTGATCAAAGGTATAATGGCTTATAAATAAGCTTTAGATTGTATTCAAGATACAATAGTATGAATTTTATAAAATTTCAATTCAAGCATGGATGCTATGAAGATGCCAGTGAAATATCTAGAAGAAATAGTCAACTATCAGTAGAACATGATGGCTAGTAGTCTCAACCAAAGGAAGGAACAATTTGGAAATAAAGACATGCCTTACTTAGATATGCTCTTATCCAAGGAAAAAAGGGATTTAAACTCCACCAAAAGGGTCAAGAATCAAAATTCATGGATATGTAATGATAAAGAGAAAGGTAGGTCAAATTTGAATGATGTCTTTTATGCTATTATTTCTCCTGTAATGAATTTGGTCATAGATATAGGGATTTTGCTTTCTCTCTAGAGATAAAAAGGAATTTTATATGCTATAATTATAATGTACAAAGTCATATAACCAAAAATTATAAAAGATATTTTTGGAAAAAGGATATACAAGTCATTGACACCATCAAATGTTTATAGAAGACTAAGTCTAATATTGAAGAAGAAAGAGAAGTAAAATTCAAGTAGTCTTCCAAAGGAAGAGTTAATATTTGTTCAAGTAGCCTTGCATAATCAAAAATATGGTAATAAGAGACTATTCATAGATAGTGGATGCTCAAATCATATGATACGAGACATGAGCAATTTTATCTCCCTTAGGAAGAACAATCCTAGTTCAGTGAGATTTGGTGACAAAAAATATGCCAACATAGTTGGAAAAGGTATTATGATTCTGGATAATGGTCATTCTATGACTAATAATATCTTATATGTAACATGATTGAAAGATAATATTTTAAGTTTAAGCCAAATGTGTAAGCAAGGACATGTTATAACTTTTCATGATGATGTTTGTGAAGTAAGAAAGGCTAGAAAATTATTTGCAAATGTTTATAAAATAGATAACAACATTATGTATTCCATGAATCTAGGAAGTAGGAGTGATTCATGAGTCAATTGGATGAAATTTGGATTTGGCATATAAGGCTTGGATATATAAATTATGATAACATGGTAAAGATTAGTTTAAAGGGATTGGTAACGCATATGCCCAATCTTTCTAAGATTCCTCATTCTCTCTGCAAGGCATGTCTTCATGGGAAGCAAATCAAAAGAAGATATCAATCCAAGGAGTTCTCCAGTACAAAGCCATTAGATTTGATCCACACTGATCTATTTGGACCTATGAGAATCTAAAGTATTCAAGGTAATAGCTACTTCATACTTATCATTGATGATTTGATTAGGATGACTTGGATATTTTTTCTTAAATAAAAATCAAAATATTTTACAAAATTTATGGCATTCAAAGTGATTGTATAAAATGTTAAAGGGTCAGAGATCAAGTATGTAAGATCAGACAAAGGAGGTGAGTTTTGGTCTCATGAATTTGATAATTTTTGTGAAAAATAAGGGATAAGGAGATAATATTCTACTTCTAAAACATCACAAAAAAGTGGTGTTGTTGAAAGGAATAATAGGATTGTTCAAGATATAAACAAAACCATACTTCAAGATTCTAAACTATCAGATGGTTATTGGGAAGAGGAAACCAAAACTTTAGTTTACATCCTAAATAGGTGTCAAAATAGAGCAAATAGTGATAATAATCCTTATGATTTATGGAATAATAGAGTAGCTAATATCAAACATTTTAGAGTGTTTAAGAGTAGGTTCTTCATCAAAAGAGATGATAAGAATCTTCAAAAATTTGACTCAAGGTATGATGAGGGCATATTTTTAGGTTTCTCCTCTATCAGTACTACCTATATGTGCTTCAAAAAGAGACCTCATGAGATTATTTAAAGATTAAATGTAAGGGTAGATGAGACTAGTAGAGTCAAGAATCCAAAATTATAGGTAAGTGACTCAATTAAAAATACTATTGCAAATAACGATGAGTTATCTATTCGAATAGATGATGAACAAAAAGAGGAAGAAGAAAAACAAGATTCTAAATATCCATACAAAATAATTCAAAAAGATCATCCAATCTCTCAAATTATTGGAAATGTTGGTGAAAGGTTACAAACTAGAAGGAAAATGTTATTCATAGTCAACAAGACTCAACTATGTTGTCCATGATTGAACCCAAAACATTCATGAAAGCTAGAAAATATTAAATTTTGAATGATGTAATGAATAAATTGATCAAATAGAAAGTAATAAAATATGGGACTTATTTCCTAGACTAAAAGTTAAAAATGTGATATGTACCAAGTGGGTTTTCAAAATAAGATGAATGAGAAAGGAGAAGTCACAAGCAACAAGGATAGATTGGTGTGTAAGGGATATGCTCAAGTTGAAGGAATAAATTTTGATGAAACTTTTGCTCCTATGACAAGAATGAAATAAATTAGAATATTCTTGGAATATAAAAGGTTCAAGGGTTTTCAGTTATATCATATGGATGTGAAATCTACATTCTTGAATTGTAAATTAGAAAAAGAAGTATACATTGAGTTACTTGAAGGATACTTCATGTCAAGTAATCAAGATTTTTTGTGTAAACTGAAGAGGGATTTGTATGGTCTCAAATAAGGTCCTAGAGCTTGGTATGATAGGTTGGATAAGTATATTTGAGTGAAGGTTTTATAAAGGGGGTAGTTGATAGTAACTTGTACATTAAAATAGAAGGCAATCATCAATTAATTGTTGTTGTATATGTTGATGACATAGTTTTGGGATCTAATAATGATAAAAAAAAGTAGAGATTTTAAAGATACTATAAAGACTATGTTTGAAATGTCAATGTTGAGAGAACGATCTTTCTTCTTAGGATTACAGATTAATCAACTTGATGTAGGGATATTCACTTCACAAGATAAGTACATCAAGGATATGTTGAGGAAGTTTGACATGATGGATTGTAATTCAATGGGTACTCCAATGATCACTAGGTGTAAGTTAATTAAACTAGATGACTCACCAAAAGTTGATCAAACTTTCTATATATCCATGATTAGAAGTCTATTGTACTCTACAACTTATAGGCCTGATATCATGCAAGTAGTGGGTCTTATGGGAAGGTTTCAAGCTAATCTTAAAGAATATCACTTATAATCAGTCAAAAGGATCTTGAGATATATCAAAGTAAACATAGAGTATATTTTATGGTATCCCAAGAGTAAAGAATTCTCTTTGAAATCTCATATTAATGAATATTGGGTAGGTTGTGTGGATGATAAGAGAAATACCAGTGGTGGGGTGTTATTCATGGGGGGATTCTTACTATCTTGGACATGCAAGAAACAAGCCTCAATGTCTCTATCAACTATAGAAGCTGAATATATAGTAGTTTCTTATTATTGTATGCAAGTCATGTGGATGAGATAAATTTTAGAAAATTATAAGGTAAGACAAAAAGTAACTTGTTATATATATTGTGACAATTATAGTGTAATTAGTATCCAAAATAATCATATTATGCACTCTAAATAATAAAATTCCTATTAGATATAATTTATTGAGAGAACAAGTAAATAATAGAAGTGTTAAGTTGGAGTATATGCATAAAAAAGAGTAGCTTATAGATATTATGACCAAACCATTATCAAAAGATGTATTTGAGTATCTAATACAAAGATTTGGTGTCATTACTTTATTTATAAATAAATATAAGGTATTTTGCTAATGAGGATAAATAATTTCTTGAGCTTACTCTAGAGGTTTGTAAAGAAGTTATAATGCAGATGCAAAGTTGGTGGTCTGAAATTGTCTTGACAGAGAAGGCTAGTAAGCCTGTATGGTGGTTCATCATGGTGCATATAGATATAAAGATGATCAATTGATGAAATTTATCAAAAATATTATGGGGAGTCTCTCTCAAATGTTTCTTTGTGAGCTACATCATATTTTAGTTTTTTTGTGTATTATTTCTTCATTGGTTGCAGTGATTGGTTGAAGAGAGTGTTGGCATAGAGTAAGAGGAAGATGTCAAGGCAAGAAGAGGGATGATCAAGGTATAGTGGAGCTTGTATAATCTTTATAAGATGATATTTTCCTATTTATGGTATTTTTAGGTATTATATATTAGTTGGTTCCCACTTTGTCATTGTGTAAAAGGGGGAGAAAGTTCCTGTTATGGGAGTATTTAAAGAGAGAGAAGTTGAAATGTATATTTATATATATGATGTTTATTTACATCAATGACAAAGGGGGTTAATTTTGGATTATTTTAAAATGATTTCATGCTTATGTCATGGAGATGTCTTATTGAGTGGATGAAGTGCTTTGATAGCCTAAGTGATAATGACAAAGTGTGTAATTTGTTTGTCATAGTGTGCATGAAGTTGGCTTGGTTGATCTTCAATTTTGACCTTGTTATAGATGTTTAGGGAGGACTATGGTGATTGGAACATGTTCAAGAGGTACCTAAGATGTTATCTATGGTTTGAGTGCTTGTGTTCATGTGTGTATTTCATCTGGTTGTCTATAGTTTCCATATAGACATTTTAGGTCTAGAGGTAGAACATTTGAGTAGGCAGTTTGTTGATGTCACAATTACCACATGTGGATGAGTCAGGGGGATTTGGTCATATAGTTGTGATCAAATTTGTGCCTGGTTTTTATCTACTAAATATTAGGTCATGTTATTAGGAAAAAATCAAATATATGTGGGTGAAAAGTTAGGTTCCCAAGCATTTTGATAATGTTTTCCAATACTTAACCAAATTAACAATGTGAAAAGAAGAGCCAAGTAAGCATATTGAGGAAGTTATATCTAGCACATGTGTACATTTAAAGATAAAGTGATGATATGGTTTTGTTAATTTTTGATCCTAGTTTATTTGAGATAAATTTCATGTCATGCATTGAAGAATAATAAAAGTTATACAAGTGCAATGTTGGCCTTCTAGGCAGGTCTTGACATAGTTGGCTCTGTGGTAGAATAATTCAAGTGAAAATATTAATGGAGTTATATCTCATATGCCTAAAGGTCTCAATAGTAGTTTTTTATATAGATTGATTCTATTTTTAAAGGTGATCATGTTGTCTATATTATATATCACACATCTAAGAATAGTAAAACTTATCGAGGTCCAAAATAGGCTTTCTAGGCATATTAAAGTTGGTCCCCATACATAGTCAATTTTTATGATTTTAATGATATAGACCTAATGGAGATACAAAATTTCATGAGAGTTCATAATTAAATATCCAATGGTTCTAGTAGATTCAAATGGGTCAATGTGATATCTATTTATCACAAATAAAGATTGAGCATTTTATAGAAGATCAATGGAGCATGTGTGTTCTAAGATGATAGGAAGAAATGAGATGGTAAGAAGTACATGTTGTTTAATGATTAAACAAATGTAAAGGATAAGGATCTAATGGTGAGTGGGTATTTGTATATATTGATCGAATGGTGAGTGTTGATAGTTAAGGACATAGTTGATCTGTAGAGATCAATAGTGCATATTGAGTCAACATTGTAAGGGTGCACAAAATGAGGTCAAAGTAAAGGATTATCTTTCTAAAGGTTTCAAGAGTGGGTTTTTATATGAATGGATTCTATTTTTAAATTTGATCATGTGGTATAAATTATAGATCATGCATCTAAGAACAATAAAATTTATTGAGGCCCAAAGTAGGCTTTTCAAGCATATTACAATTGGTCCCCATACATAGTCAATTTGCATGATGTTAAATATATAGACCTAGTGGATATCCAATGGTTGATGAGAGTTCATAATTACATATCCAATGGTGAATGTAAATTCAAATGGGTTAATGTGATAGCTATTTAGAAAAGATAAAGATTGATCATCTTATAGAACATCAATAGAGCATTAGTGTTCCAAGATGACAGGAAGCAACGAGATGGTAAGAAGTGAATATTGTTTAATGATTGAATAAATGTAAAGGATAAGGATATAATGGTGATTGGGTGTTCATACAGATTGATCAAATGGTGCACATTGATGGTTAAGGACCTAGTTGATCTATAGAGATCAATGGTGTATATTGAGTCAACATTGTAAGGGTGCACAAGATGACGTCAAAGTGACTGAGGTTTAACATTTGAAAATTGGAATCAATGTGTTAAAGTTAGGAGAAGATTGATGGTGTGTTATTTATCTTAAGCTAAGAGGACATGATATTTAAACATTATGTTTGAAGTTTAAATGTGATCATTTATATTTAAATATTTGAATTTATCAAGGGAAAAACTAGTTTATTGTTTTTGGACCATATTTTCAATCCATAACTAATTTATTAGTGTAGTAAAAAGTAAAATTGTAGAGGATTCCAAGGAAAATATTGAATTATTGTTTTGAATATCTAGAATTATTTGTAGACAAAGTTATTGAGCTCCACATTTGACTGTGTTCATGCCTTGAATGTAAGTGACCCAAGAATATTGTTAGATCTTGTTTTGATATCTCTTGATGAATTGGATATTGAGGAGTGTTTTATAATCTGAGAGTATGATCTATGTGAATTATAAAGGTTTGATCAATAATATTTAGTATAAAAATGGTTTTGTAGTCAATGGTGTTTTCATTGATAATGACTATGTGTATAGAGAAGTGTTTGAGCTATTTGTGTTTAAGCTAAAGGGTACTATGTTAAGTTTTTGAATTTAAGGGGTAACTATAGATTATGTAGAATGGGTCCATGCTTATTGAAAGTGTTCCTATGTTCTTAGTTTGCTTAGATAAGTGTCAAAGAGCTGAATGAGTCTCCATAGGACCTAAAAGTGACAGAGGCCTATTTGAAAGTGGATTGTGCTTAAGTGTCACCCAAGTGAGATGAATTAAGGGTGAAGGAGTGTATTGTGGCTAAAAAGGATTATTTTGGACTTAATAATTCATGTATTTTCTATATTTAGTGAAACCAGATGTGTTGGTTTCTATATTTTTGTGTGGAAGATTTATGTGAGAGGCTTATGTGTATGGTTTATAGAGTGAAGGATACATTGTATGCATATTGGTTAATTTAATATGCAGAAAAATTTATTGATTATATGTATGAACAATATGTAATGTTTCTAATTTTAGGATAGTTCTCTTGTAATTTTATGATATGCAAAGAGGTTTGAGTGTGCATATGAGGATGGTTTGAGTGAAGAAGGAGAGATATAGTCACATGCCTATGTTAGAGGTCTATTTAAGATAGAAATAGAGTTTGTGCAAGGGTTAAAAAAATATAGATCCATAATTAGGTGTTGAATACACCATATCTAAGGTGTAAGTCTTCAAAGGAAGGTCGAAAGGACTTGGTATTCCTTAGGGGTAATTGTTCCTTGTGAAATAGGAGTTTCACTAAATACCTTTGTTAAGGAGGATATAATCAAGGTTTACTATTCTAAAGGAGTTGATCATTCTCTTAATTATAATTTCTTATATCATATTAGTCTATTGTGTTTCAGGCTTGAGAGTGGGTTTTATTTCTCATGAAGGTTTCCAATAGGAACTATGTGTTATGTGTTTGATCATGTGTATGATTTGAATGAATGAGCTCTTTTCTTAATATTTCTTATTCAAGTTGATATATGATGATTGGTTAATAGTTTAAAGGAATAAAATTAAAATTAAATATCTGGGGTTATTGGTTCACACCCCCCCTCTCAGTGATTTTTACTCTAATAGAAAGGACCTATAATTCAAGAACTACCTTCGACCACTGTTAACCCAATCATCAAAAAGTTGAATAAGCTTCCACCTCCTACCTTTCCAAACAAGGAATCATGTGATGAAGTTGATGCATGGATAATACACATGAAAAATTACTTCAACTTGCATAACATACCATCCAATATGGAAACTAGAGTGGCATCCTATCAACTAGTAGGACTTGCATCTTTATGTTGGAATCATGTTTGTGTTATTAAAGGATATCAGCCTTTAAACCTATCCTAGTCTATTTTTGAGTCTAATTTTTTTAAGAGATACCTATATTCCAACTATAGGGGTGAGAAAATCACTAAATTTTAGATTTTGAAGCATGAAAATATATCTATTATTAAGTATGAGAATGAGTTTCTAAATATTTTGCATGATGTGAATTATATGCATGATGAAGGAATAAAGATTACTAAGTTTAAACTTGGGTTTAAAGAAATACCAATGCATGATGTTAACATTAAAAATCCAAGAACTTTGGCTATAATAATTAAAATATCTTACATGCCTGAGGAAAAAGAAATGTCTCACCAAAATGCAAGATAAGAGTTTAAGTCAAATAAGAAGAAATTTAAATCAAAAACCCTTTCTCCCATGAGCAACTTTAAAATATCTAATCATAACTATAGATTTTTAGGAGGTAATACAATTATTAGAAATTTTTCTAATGAAAACATGAATTTTAGGTCCCGTGGATCATCTAAATCTAGTTCTTACAAGAAGGACCGACATCAAAACAAATAACGTGGACCAATCACAGATGCTAATACTATTTCAATGACATCTTGTTGATTGATTGTTTGTTGGGAATGTGGCAAAAACAACTATAAAAAGGATTGTCCTAAATTTAAATTAGGCCAAGTAGTGAATCATAGAGTATATATTGCTATTGATAATCATAATTTTGACTTATAGGCCACTCCAATTGAAACCTAATGTATAATTAATGGTTTTCCCTTGACTATCTTAATTGAATAAAGTGTAAAAAATTGATTTATTTCTCATTTTGATGCTAAATAATGTAATTTTAAACTTATTTTGATAAGATAAGGTTGGGAAGTTGAGTTTGGTACCAATAAGAAAGTACCTATTTTTGAGTGTTTGGAATAAGTAAAACTAGATATTAGTGTTTTTAAGACCAAGGTGAATCTTTTTCTAATGCCTTTAGGGTCTTATGATCACATCCTCAAGATGTATTAGTTGCATGAACATAAATCCATGGTTGATTATGTAGGAAAAGGAATGTAATGCACCAATGACCTTAGCCAAATTATGGAATTGCAAGGTATGCAAAGCTCTACAAGATGTAAAACACTTTGAGCCTTACAACTAAGAAGCATTGTTAAGAAGGGATACATCCTTTATGTAGTCCAACCATAGCAAATATCCAATTAAAAAGAGTTGGTGCACATAGATTTTCTTATTTTAAGGGAGTTTATGGATGTCTTTCTTAAAAAGTTACCTAGTTTACCACCCAAGTGAGAATTTGATTTATCTATTAACACCATACCTAAATCTACCTCTACTTATAAATAACTTTACTACATGAAAATGGTTGATCTAAAAGAGTTCAAAGTTTAGCTATAAGAACATTTGGATGGTAGAAGCATCTAGCCAAGTGTGTCTCCTTGGGGTGCTCTGGTGGTCTTTATGAATAATGTTAGGACATTGAGGCTTTTAATTGATTATTGCATGCTAAATAAGGTAAAAATAAAAAACCATTATACTTTACCTAGGATTTATTGCCTGTTTGACCAAATGAATGGTGTTGTAGTATTTTCTAAGATTGACTTTCATTTAGGGTACCATCAGCAGAGAATTGAGTAAGAAGACATTTATAAAGTTGTATCTAAAACTCAATATGGAGACTATGATTTCATAGTTCTACATTTTATCTTAACCAATCCACTTGTAGCTTTCATGAATCTTATGAATAATGTATTTATAGACTTTTTGGATAAATTTATACTATTTTTTCTTGAGGACATTATTATTTATTCTAAAAATGAGGTTGATCATGATCAACACCTTACTCTAGTCTTAAAAAGACTAAGACAACATAAGCAATATGGAAAATTATCCAAATGTGAATTTTATGAATATTAAATTCATTTCTTATGACACATTATTTTTAAAGAAGCCATTACTATTCACCCCTCTAAGATCAAAGCAATTAAATATTAGCATGCTCCTACCAATGTGCATGAAGTTCACAACTTCATGGGTTTTTCTAGTTATTACCATCATTTTATTGAAAACTTTTCTAGTGTGGCCAATCCCATCATTTCCCTATAGTGGAAAGGTAAGAAGTTTGTTTGAACCCCTCAATGTGAAGAAGCTTTTAATAATTTGAAAGTGTTGCTTACAACAACACCTATTCTTATCATACCAAACCTAAACGGTAACTTTGAATTTTGGGTTTATGATTCTAAAGAAGGATATGGAGGCATCTTGACTCAAGAAGACAAAGTTGTGACTTATGAATTATGAAAATTTAAAGATCATGAAAATAACTATCCTATGCATGATATGGAGTTTGATGTCATTATTCATGCACTCAAGCAATGGAAATATTTCCTACTAGGAAAGCCTTTCAAGGTGAAATATTATCACTGAAGCCTTTAGTATCTATTTTATCATGAAGATTTAAATGCATGCTAGTAGAGGTGGTTGGAATTTTTAAGAAATTTTGACATGGACATATCATATGTCAAAGGCAATGAGAATAGTGTGGTTAATGCACTTAGTAGACACACATACGTTTCTACTTTGTTGGTGCTAGAAGGAAATTTTAGAAGTGCTATTTTGGAAAAAAAATTTGATGATGTATTATTCCATGATGTAAGATTAGGTTCGGCTAATGAGCCTATAGCAAAATGATTTGCTAAATTTTTTGTTATTATAGATGGCCCGATAAGGTGTAAAGGTATAATTTATGTACCTAGTTTTGGGTGACTTGAGAATTTTTTTGCTTAAGGAAGTGCACAAAACACCTTATTATACTCATCCAAGGGTTAAAAAAATGATGCATACTATGAAAAAACTCTATTTTTGGCCTGAAATGAAGCATGATGTCACCAAATTTGTAGCAAAATGATTGAAATGTCAATAGGCTAACTCTAAGCATTACCATTCAAGAGGATTGTTGTACCCTCATGATTTTATAAGAGATAAATATGATATAGTCTCACTTTATTTTACTGTGGGGATATAAAAATAAAGTATCAAACGTGATACAATCCTTGCCATAATTTATAAATCCATTAAAGTTGGCCACTTTATTATTAGAAACTTAACATATGATGCTTATGTATTTGTAGAATGCTTTATGAAGGAAGTGGTTAGACTCCATGGTATACATAAAGTGATCATATAAAATCAGAAAGTTATTTACTTAAAGGTTTTGGCATACATTAACTACAACCTTTAGAACAAAGATAAAATTCAATTCTTCATATCATATAAAAATGAAAGGGTAAATGGAAAGGCTGAACCAAGTGGTTGAAGATATGTTGTTCATGCATGTAATTAATCAATAAACAAAATGGGAAGACTACCTTCACCTATTTGAATTTGCATATAATAAATATTATCATTAATCTATAAATATGGCTATATTTTAATATTTATATGGGCAGAATTATAGAACACCTCTATGTTGGGATATGTTGGAAAATAGAGTTGTTACTAGACATGATCTGCTACTAGAATATGACAGACATATGGAATTAATAAGGCATATTTTAAAAATAGTTTTTGATAGGTAAAAATAGTTATTCAGATTAAAACAGAACCTTGCATGAATTTATCATGGGAGATAATGCTTTTATTCATGTTAGACCATAGAAAATTTCTATCAAGTTTGGCAAGGCTTCCAAGTTAGCAACACATTTTATTGAGCCTTTCAACATTACGGAAGAAATTAGTCTTGTTACTTACTGGCTAGCATTTCCTCTTTATCTATCAAGAATTCATGATGTTTTCCATGTTGCTTTTCTAAGAAAATATATACTTGATCCATCTCATGTTTTGGATTGGACTCATTTAGAAGTTATGGAAGAAGAAAAGATCCAGTTAGAACTAGTGAAAATCCTAAACCATCACAGTGTTAACATGCATAATAGAGTTATACAATAGGTTTTGGTGTAATGGGACCCACTAATAGAAATGATCACTACTTGAGAAGATGCTCATATTTTCAAGAAACATTATTCATAGATTTTTGACTAATTTATTGGGAGGGCTCCCTATTAAGAGGGGGAAGATGTTATGATTCCACATTTTCATGATCTATCCTATTGTTATGACATTGATATTATGTTGTTAAACTAATTATTGACTATTATTTTAGTTGGATTATATGTGGTACTAATTGTAGTGGTGTTGGGATACTTGTTTAATTCTACACTTAATTAATTCATGGACTTATTACTATAATTGATGATCTTATTAATCTATTTTTAATTATTGATTTTTTATATGATACGATTGATGTCATTTTTGGTAGTTGTAGGTTCTATCTATGATCTAAATAAATATTGGAGGATATAATCCTAGAATAAAATGAATTATAAGCATGTTAAACATGTCTAACATGTATACTTATTGATTTCATTTTATCCTTCAGACATCTTGATTAGTCATTATGATTATTGACTGTGGTCCTTATACTTATTAGTTGATGGTGTACTTTACCTTGTCATTTTTGTGTACCTTATCTGATGTTTTTATTTAACAATATGATTTTTTTGGCCACAATATTTATTACACCTTGTACTCAGCTCCATTTCATTCCTCCCATGTATACTTCTATTCATTTTCTGTCCTTTAGCTAACCCTATTTACCTATGTATAAACATTACCTAGAACTACCTAGACCTACCCTTGACACCCTCCTTAGAACCCTTGTCACTCCACTTACTTGGTCTAACCTTTCAAACTTATAACCCCTTATATTAATCTAATTCCATGCCTTTTAAATTTATTGTTAATATATTATAGTATCAACTAGAATCACATAGTTTATTTATAAAGTTAAGTCTTTTATTTAATTGAGTTACTTTGATTAGAATCATGTTAAATGTCATTTAATGAGGTAGGTGGCATGGATAGTGGAGCTTATAATTTTAATATATTAGGTTTATATTTAACACTAAGTTTAATCCCTTATTTACTCTAATAATGGTCAGTGGTTGGTTAATGGTTGAGTCTTCTAGATGAGCCATTAACGGTGAGGTTAGCAGGGGATTTGTCTTGGGATATGGAGGGTTTCTCTCTCCTCCCATTAAATGTAGAATTTAATAGGATATGAGAAAGTGGATGGAAGGAATTGGATTTGGGATGGTGGATAAAGGAAGTTAGGAAGATAGAAGAATGCAGGAGAAAATAGTAGAATGTTAGCTAGCCTTAATGGCAATAATGATAGATTTTGAGGACACACAGTAATTGTTGGAAAGATATAGAGGTTTTCTTTTATGTATTTGGCTTCTTGGAGATTTTTATGATATCAAGTAAGTTATTTTATTTTTTTCTTTTTGACTATGCTAAATAATACTAAGAGATTGTTTATGCAGCTGGAAGTCTTAGGACTTAGAAGTGCATACACACACCCTATTAAAAATATATCAACATATATCATTACATATGAACTTGAAATGGATATATACGAGATATATGGTTGTATGGTTTGAATGTTTTATTTTTTTTATGATTTGAATCTGCATGTAGTTATTTTAATTGGCTTACTTGATATAACTTGTGGATTTACATGTCTTATACTAAGAACTATGTTGATTCAATGTATGTGTGTTTTCGGTTGAATTTAAATGTATACATGCACCAATTTTAGATGGGTTAATAAAGATGGCTTATTTGATGGGTGGAATTTGCATGCATAATTTTTTATAATTATTTGAAAGTGTTGACGATATTTTTATATAAAGGTGACTATCTTTATATACAAAGGTGATTATGTTTTTATACAAAGGTGATTGTGTTTCTATACAAAGGTGACTCTACCTTTATACAAACATGACTATGTTTTTATACAAAGCTGACTACATTTTTATACATAGGTGATTATGTTTTATATAAAGGTGACTCTATTTTTTTATAAAGGTGAATGTG
This sequence comes from Torreya grandis, assembly GCA_037957365.1. Lineage (NCBI taxonomy): Eukaryota > Viridiplantae > Streptophyta > Pinopsida > Cupressales > Taxaceae > Torreya > Torreya grandis. Next base: position 304,220 of record JARHVA010009219.1, on the reverse strand, counting down.
TTTATTAGATTGGTAATTGGTTTTGTTATATAGGTGATTATGCTTTCATTAAATGGTAACTACATGTGGAATGACTCCACTATGTGAGTGTTTTAATTTTTATTCTATCATGTTTACAATCATGAAATGATTTTGGATGCTTCATATGGACTTTGTTTCTAATGTTTACCTAATACAAGATCTCATGATTACATTTGTTTTTTTTTCATGGTTATTTGGTGCAAATTTTTTACTACAAAATTTGTTACAACTTGAACACTTGTCAAGATGAATGGGATATTTGATGACTATTTTATTTCAGAAAGATGGTGGGTTTTGAAGTGACTATGTTATATTTTATTTTTTGAATTTAAAGCAAACTAATTTGTTTTACTTTTCATAATCATTAGTTGTTTTGTTTTCATGGATGATAATCATATTTCGTTAGATTTTTTCTTCTGAACAACATGGTGTTCTCAACTAGGTTATGAATGCTTTGTTTATACCTAAGGTTGACTACATTTTTTTCACCAAGATGTGTAATTTATACACACGTGTTTGTGTGTATACATCACAAATTTGAGTCATATTTTGATTTTAGAAACTGCATTATAATACTTATGTCAAGGTTGGGATGTATGTGTTGACTACGCATGTTTTGTTGTGTTCTTAAGTTCTGACCTTGGTATTTCATTCGACTAGGTTAAGATTATATTATTATGGATTATGTTTACATTGTTTCATTTTATTATTATATTGTTTTCATTTTATGGCTACATCATTTTTATTAATTATGTTATTATTTACATCGTAGCTATGGTATACACATGTGGATGTGTGTTGGTTATGAGTGAGTGTGTGTGTGTGTGTGTGTGTGTGTGTGTGTGTGTGTGTGTGTGTGTGTGCGTGCGTGCGTGTGTGCGTGTGTGCGTGCGTGCGTGCGTGCGTGTGCGTGTGCGTGTGCGTGTGTGTGTACGTGTGCGTGTGCGTGTGCGTGTGCGTGTGCGTGTGCGTGTGCGTGTGCGTGTGCGTGTGCGTGCATGTGTGTGTGTGTGTGTGTGTGTGTGTGTGTGTGTGTGTGTGTGTGTGTGTGTGTGTGTGTGTGTGTGTGTGTGTGTGTGTGTGTGTGTGTGCGCGCGTGCGTGTGTGTGTATGCATAAATTTACATTATAAGTTCTGAATTTTTGGTATTATGATAGTATGGATATATTATTGATGGTTTCTTTTCGATATTTTGACTAAGTTGATTTATGTTTGGGAATAAACTTGGTTATGTATGAAAATTCAAGATTATTGCCATTGAAGGCATGCATAATTTATTATCTATTATATTTGTGACTTGGGATTGCCTTTGTTAAATGGTATTAATATATCTAAGAGGATATGAAAAGACTCCGAATGATTTTAACTATTTGTGTTTAAATAACTAGTTCTAATTGAGCTTATATTTTATTTTGTGTGATTATTTTTAATTGAATATTTAAATTCTTACTTGGATGTTTTGGTTACTTGATGGGATGTGTTGATTATCATTCCTAGATGAGACTTGACTAAAAAAATAAGTATATTATGGGTCTGGATTGTTAAGGATGGCTATAAATTGGATGTGGATCCAAGAAGGATAATTCAAATGATATATAATGGATTGAATTTAATCCATTTTATATCAGTAAGTAGTTAAGATTAACCTCCACCACATTTAATCTATATTATATATAAATTAACTATTCTTTTCTCACCTCAAAATGATATAGTTGTGTTTCGTTTATTCATTTTTTCTAGATATCTTTTGGTGTTGAATATGATATAATAAAAATCCACTTCATGTTCCTAGTTACCATAACCACCACCCCACTAATGGTTGGGGTGGTAAGGGCCATTGATGGTTGTGCTCATAGGGATGGTTGTGTGGGTTTCTCCTACACCATGCTTCAATAACTTATCACACTCATAATGGAAGATGGTAAAAATTTAATTTGTTAATTATTTGATATATATATATATATATATCATTGAGATTATGTTAGATAATGTTTAATTACTTAATAGAGTTTTTAGCATTGACATTGAATTAATTAATATATAATACTTGTTATTGATCATGTCAACTACTAACTTGTGTTATGAATGGATTGCTAAATTAAATGGAAAATGAACATTGTATGAGGTAAATTGGATATTAGCTAAAAAGTAATATACTCCAAGTACATTGAATCATTAGTTCTAGTTTTAACTTCACATTAATTTAACATTCTATTGTAATGATTATACCAAAGCTAAATTTAGTTATAATATGTAATCAATACTTATATATAATCATCATCATATTATTTCTTGGATACAAAAAAATTAATGTTGGGGGATCAAACCAACAATAGATTACACTTGTGAAAGCAATAAACGCAAAAATAAATCAGATAGATAAGTAACTGAAATGATAAATAGCACAGAACAAGATATACAAGAAAACACCCTAAAAACTTGTATTGAAACTCTTTACAATAGGAATACAATTTGAATAAACTTCGTTCTTCCACACCTCTCTCAGATGCACACAAGATCTCTCACTAGATCTCTATTCCTCAAGAGCTCTCTCTCAAGTACACTCAAATCCAACAACCTGGATTGATGCAACTCTGTACTATCCTTCAAACATTCACAATGTTCTACTCTTACAGTTCTACACTCATTCTCTTACACAGACTACAATTCTAAGCTAAGAAGATCTTCCTACATATAGAAATAGGAAACTTGAGCATGCTCTTACAACAAACAGTTAAGCCTCTTGAACAAGGGCTCTAAAAATAATATTGCTAATAATAGAGACGCAAGCTTGAGTCCACGACTCAAACTTATCATGCAAACACTCGCTACTGTCCATGGAAATAGATTTCTGGACACGCAGGTAACCGACGTCAGTTCCTGCCTGTTCGCCTGTGACCGTCGCTGGCCGACCTTACTGCCGATGTCGGTGCCTCTGCAACTGCTACTAACCGACGTCGGTCACTCTTGATCGACACTGGTGTCTGTGTAGACCCAAACTTGTTTAAGTATGCTCTTTGGTGAAGCTTTTAGCTCCACACCCTAACAATCTCCCACTTGGAGATAAATTAGCTGCACCAACCTGTATAGCATCATCTTCTAGCTCCTCCATCTTCAACTCAATCATGAAGACCAATTGAATTTGAATGCAAGTTCAACTTCTCCTTCGTAACCGGCTTTGTTAGCATATCAGCAGGATTCTTGTCTGTATGGATTTTCTCCAGCTTCAACTCACCATCTTCCAATACCTGCCGTATGAAGTGGTACCTTAGCTATATGTGCTTGGTTCTAGAATGAAAGGCCGAGTTCTTGGCCAAATGGATTGCACTCTGACTGTCACTGTACAATCTACAACTCCCATGCTCCCTTCCAAGCTCTTCCATGAACCGTGTCATCCATATCATCTCCTTGCTAGCTTCTGTAGCTGCAATATACTCTGCTTCTGTAGTTGACAAGGCTACAACCTTCTACAACTTAGATATCCAGCTAACCGTTGTTCCACCTACAGTAAAAACATAACCTGTGGTGCTCCTCCTACCATCCAAATCTCCTGCCATATCTGAATCTACATAGCCATGTAGAGAAGTATCTGAACCTCCATAGCACAAATGCTTATTGCTAGTTCCTCTCAGATATCTAAGGATCCATTGAACTGCTTTCCAATGTTCCTTACCTGGATTGGCCATATAATTACTTACTACTCCCACTGCTTGGGGAATATCTGGTCTAGTACACACCATTGCATACATCAAACTCCCTACTGTGGAATAATATGGAACCGAACTCATGTACTCTACCTCATCATGTGAATTGGGACATTGTTCTTTGCTTAGCTTAAAATGTCCAGCCATAGGTGTACTTACTGGTTTTGCATCCTACATATTAAACCTCTCCAACACCTTATTCACATAATCTTCTTGAGACAATATCAACCTGTGATTTTTCCTGTCTCTCCTAATGCTCATGCCGAGGATCTTCTTCGCTGCTCCCAAATCCTTCATAGCAAACGTTTGAGCTAACTTCTCCTTAAGCTTAGAGATATCTTGCATGTGAGACCCTGCAACCAGCATGTCATCTACATAAAACAATAGAATAATATATCTACCATTATCAAATCTCTTGAAATACACACAATGGTCCGATTGACACCTACTGTAGCCATGCTCAGTCATAAACCTGTCAAATTTCAAGTACCATTGCCTTGGAGCTTGCTTGAGGCCATACAAGCTTTTCTTTAACCTGCATACAAACTTCTCCTTACCCTTGACCTCGAAACCTTTTGGCTGTTCCATATAAATTTCCTCATCCAAATCTCCATGAAGAAATGTTGTCTTAACATCTAGCTGCTCGAGATGCAAATCCTCAAAAGCAACCAAAGACAGTACAACCCTTATTGAAGTCATTTTAACAACTGGAGAAAAAATTTCACCAAAGTCAATACCTAGCTTTTGTGTAAATCCTTTTACCACTAATCTGGCCTTATATCACATTTGTCCATCCTCACTTTCCTTTAACCTGTAGGTCCATCTGTTCTTCAGTGTTCTCTTACCAGCTGGCAATTCAACCAAATCCCATGTTTGGTTCTCTCTTAAGGACTTCATTTCCTCAACCATGCCACGTTCCCACTTACTCCTGGACTCCACCTGTAATGCTTCTTCGAAACTCTCTGGTTCTCCACCATCAGTTAGCAATAAATAATATAAGGAAGGAGAATATCTAATTGGAGGCTTACTTACCCTTTCAGACCTCCTGGTGGGTGTCTTGGACTTGTTTTCAACAATCTGTCCACCCAAATTTTCTGACAGTGACCGACCTCAGCCACCTGTAGACCTGTCACTCGCCGTCGTCGGTTCTTCCTGACCGACCTCAGTGCCTGGTCTGCCGACGTCGGTCTCTGTATGACTGACATCAGTTTCTGTACTACCGACACCGGTTCCTAACCTGCCGACGTCGGTCTCTGTGTTTTCCTGCAAGTGATTATTTCTTTTTCCCGCGAGCTCATTTTGGACCATAACTTCATCCAATTCACTATTGCTCTGCCCAGATTGATCTAGCTTCCTTATCTGATCACTGTACATCACTCTTTCATTGAAAACAACATCACAGCTCCTGATTACCTTGTTAGTTCCTAGATTCCAAAATCTGAAACCAAAATCATCTGAGCCATAGCCTATAAATGTGCACCTCATAGACTTAGGATCAAGATTCTTTCTATTTTCCTTATCTATATGCACAAAGGCTTCACTACCAAAAACTTTGAGATATGAGAGATCTACCTTTTTACCTGTCCATGCCTCTTCTGGAATTCCACCATCCAGAGCTGTAGAGGGTCCTCTGTTAATCAGGTACACTGCGGTGTCAACTGCTTCTACCCAAAACTATAAGGGCAACCCTACATGCAATCTCATACATCTTGCACGCTCCATAATAGTTCTATTCATCCTTTTAGCAATACCATTCTGCTGAGGTGTCCTTGGAACCATTCTTTACCTACGGATTCCTTGTGTATAACAATACAATTTGAACTTAAGACTGCAGAACTCACCGCCATTATCAGATCTCAGGCACTTTAACTTTCTGCCTGTTTCATTCTCAACCATAGCCTTCCAAAACTTAAAAGTCTCAAAAACATCAGATTTCTTTTTAATACAGTAGATCCATACCTTTCTTGTGGCATCATCTATGAATGTAACATAGTACCGTGATCCGTGAATAGAGGCTACCTGAGCCAGTCCCCACACGTCTGTGTGAACAAGCTGCAACTTCTGCCTTTTCTTAGTAGACCCGGTCTTGAGAAAACTAACCCTTTTCTGTTTTCCAAATACGCAGTGCTCACAAAACTCTAGATCCATACTTTTCAAATCTAAAAGCATACCTTTAGACTTAAGTATTGACATCCCCTTCTCACTCATGTGGCCAAGCCTTGAGTGCCACAATTTACAATCCACACCTGAAGTAGATAAAACTAAAGGAGATTTGTTAGTAACACAATTACACAAATAGAGAGTACCTTCTCTCTTACCTCTGGCCATAACTAGTGCACCCTTGGTCACCTTCCAAGAATCTGCTATCAGAGTTACTGTACAACCCTCATCACCTAGCTTACCTGTAGAAATCAAATTTCTCTTCAAACTAGGAACATGCATCACTTCTCTCAACACCCATGTGTTGCCATTCTGCATCTTCAACTGCACTTTACCTTTGCCAGTAATATTACAAGGCTCATCATCCCCTAAGTATACTATTCCAAAATCTCCATGGATATAGTCACTGAAATACTCTCTGTTAGGGGTAGCATGGAAAGATGCACCAGAATCTAATACCCAAGATTCTATGTTATTATGCAAAGAGAAAATTAAAGCATCCTGTGCAATACCTGCAACCTTGGCTTCTTCCTTTTCTTCGTGCTGGTTGTCCTCCTTAGGCTTTGACCAACAATCTCTGCTTATGTACCCCATCTTTCCACAGTTCCAGCATTGTGGCTTCCTGCCATTCCTGGATTTGGATCTTCCTCTCACCTTAGACTTAGATCTTGATCTCCTCTTACTCTTTTCTTTTTGCCTTCCCCTGCTCTCAAAATTTAAAGCATTCCCAGATGTCACTTTTGTGCTTTTCCTGCGTATTTCCTCATTCAAGATAACACTAACCACATCCTCTACTTTCAAAATATTTGATGCAGATGCAGTATTAGAAACTGCCATTACTAAGCCATGCCAGCTTTCAGGCAAAGAACATAATATCAAAAGAGCTTTTATTTCATCTTCAAATACAATATTGACAGAACTTAACTGATTAACAATTCCATTGAAATCATTCAGATGAGTAGAAACAGATCCACCTTCATTCATATGCAAATTAAATAATTGCTTCATAAGATATACCTTATTTGAAGCTGAGGGTTTTTCATACATATTTGCTAACGTGGTCATCAACTCTACCATTGTTTTTGCCTATGACAAATTAGATATCACAGTGGAGGCCAGACTCAGTCTTATAGACCCAAGAGCCTTTCTGTCAAGAACTTCCCATTCTTCATCCTCCATGTCCTTGGGCTTCTTTGCTATCCCACCTAACGGTAAGTAGAGATCCTTCTGATATAGATAGTCCTCTATCTGCATTCTCCAATGTTGGTAGTTCTTGCCATTAAACTTTTCCATTCTCAGCTTACTTTCTTCTGCCATTGCTTCTCCCACTCAAACAGAAATTCCTGCAGAAACCCTGTGAGCAACCTGTAATCTGTAACCTGTAACCTGTAACCAAGGCTCTGATACCACTTGTTGGGGGATCAAACCAACAATAGATTACACTTGTGAAAGCAATAAATGCAAAAATAAATCAGATAGATAAGTAACTGAAATGATAAATAGCACAGAACAAGATATACAAGAAAACACCTTGAAAACTTGTATTGAAACTCTTTACAATAGGAATACAATTTGAAGAAACTTCGTTCTTCCACACCTCTCTCAGATGCACACAAGATCTCTCACTAGATCTCTATTCCTCAAGAGCTCTCTCTCAAGTACACTCAAATCCAACAACTTGGATTGATGCAACTCTGTACTGTCCTTCAAACATTCACAATGTTCTACTCTTACAGTTCTACACTCATTCTCTTACACACTACAATTCTAAGCTAAGAAGATCTTCCTACATATAGAAATAGGAAACTTGAGCATGCTCTTACAACAAATAGTTAAGCCTCTTGAGCAAGGGCTCTAAAAATAATATTGCTAATAATAGAGACGCAAGCTTGAGTCCACGACTCAAACTTATCATGCAAACACTCGCTGCTGTCCACGGAAATAGATTTCTGGACATGCAGGTAACCGACGTCGATTCCTGCCTATTCGCCTATGATCATCGCCGTCCAACCTTACTGCCGACGTTAGCACCTCTGCAACTGCTACTAACCGACGTCGGTCGCTCCTGACCGACGCCGGCGTCTGTGTAGACCCGAACCTGTTTAAGTATGCTCCTTGGTGAAGCTTTTAGCTCCACACCCTAACAATTAATATATGAATATTATCTTGGGACTTACATAGTTGTTTATACTAGGTTCTCAATACTGAAAATTTGTTTAAATTAGAATGATTTTAATTAGATTATATAGGCAATAAGATATAAGTTACGATGTTAACACATATTGACTAAGTTTAATATTTAATTTGAATTATCACCTTATCGATACAAATACATAGTTTCATATGGATATCTTAGTCATTTGAATGATGTATAAATTTTTTTTAGTAGGTTCATAGGAAAAAACAAACCAAATCCTTCCTCCTAAACATGTTTTTCAGACATACTTGGTTGCATGCAAGGTATGTACTCTAAATATTTTTGACCTAAAAGCTATTAATTCTACTTATTTAGACATGTATGTTGCATATACATAATATGAAATTTAATATGTTATTCTTATATAATATATGAAATAATAGTTCACTACATCTCATGATTAATCATACGCATGTATAATATTTATGCATAGACTAATCATACGATTATGTAAAGGAACTTGAAGGAAATTATCATAATATCATTATTTAGTCAATGGAAGATAATAACCAAGTTATATGTCACTTACATTTTATTTAATAAGTCTTATTTGAAAAACTATTATCTACATGATTGCTGATTTATTTCACATTAGGTTATATGTTTTTTACTTTCCTTTCCAAAAGCTGAAATTACCTACGTCACTATCTTCACTGCCCAACAGAGAAATTTGTAAGAGTTACTTAAGTGGAACATTTTTTTGGGGTTCCACTCAACTTTAAATTAGGGTGAATTTTGTTTTCTTGATAATGTTGGTTTATGTTCTTGATCATTGTTGTTGTATAAAACACTTGTTGCCTTCATCTAGTCTAGCTATAAATTCATTTTGAACACATTGATATATTTAGGCATTCATTTAGTTATGTGATTATGGACTATTATATGAATAGAAATGGATTCTTTCATAATTAGTTATCTGATTTGTATTTGCTATTGAGTAATTACATGAGTTTACTTCTCTTAAATCAAGTAGATAATTAAGGTTTAATAGCTAAATGCCTTAAAGTTTTTTATTCATAACATCATATTGGCTATGCAAATCTAAATGGTTATATAATTTTTTTAACTACTTATAGAATAGCAATGTTGATCATAATTATATCATTAATCATTATTTCAATAATTTCATCCATGTTAATAAGTGAATGATGTATGAATTATACAAGTAGTGTAATGACTTTAAAGGCTGTAAGGCATTTATGACCTCGACTAGTGGCACTATAGAACCTTGTATTATAAATATGTTTTCTCTTTATGCAATAATATATATTATACTACATGAATGATTACAAATCTACATATGTTGAATTGATTTTTGGTTTTTGATTATGTTGCTTGTTTCAATTATGTAACATGCATTGTAATGTAAACATATGATTAACATGAATGATAACTTAGGATAATAGAGTTATAATTCATAGTTACACTAATACTTTAACTTAACTATCCTTGATTAGGACTAAAACCCACTAAGGAGAGTGAGATATTTAACTAGGTTTAAGGATGTAGAAAGGGTCCCATGTGGAAGTACAAGTGCCACATATGACACTCAGGTCCTATTCATGTATGTGTACATTTATATACCCCAAGACTCATAAACCATATAATAAAATAACATGCTTCCCAATAGCACCTAATGTATGTGTTTACCTATATCTAATTACCTTAGTTCACTTCTTTTGGTTCTAGTTGCATGTATATGACTGCATTGAAAATTTACTGCTTGCATTAACAAGCAAAGTAAGTATGTTTAACATGCATCCAAAACATACTCTGATATAAAATTTCAAAAAAATTATCAAGTTTTTTTCATTATTTTTAATTTTGTCTCATGTTAATGTTTATTTATTGCATTACATGTCTTGTTTTTGTAACTTATAATCAATTTACAATTGACCTTACATTTACCTAAGGATCTTAAGTATCACCTTTGCATTTCATATTATTTTTACCATCAACCTTAGATTCACTTGAGTAGTTTATGTATCACCTTTAGGTTTCATATAATTTTTACATTTGGCCTTATATTATCCTAAGGATATTAGGTATTACCTTTTGGGTTTATATAATTTTTACAACTGGCATTTGTTTCAACTTAGAATATTACGTACACCTTTATGTTTTGTATATCACATTTTTTAAATTTTTTGAATTCTGGTTAGTCTCATGATTATTATTCAACCCCATTTATACTTTTTAGATATTTTGGGATGAATTTATAAAATAATTCATGTTAAATCGCATGCAAAGTTAGTATAGATGCCATGGTGACATTACTATCCTTTTTTTATGGCATAACTTTGTCATTTTTGAACCAAAATTTTAATTCCTTGTGGTTAGATATAAGTATATCCATCACTTTACTATAATTATTTATCACATATACATTTCTCTTATGATCCCTATCTATCAGACTTTTTCCTTTCACTTAAGGCACATGTGTATTGGTTTTGATATTTCATAATTCCACATGGGGTAATTATATGTGTCCTTTAGTAACCATGGTGTTTAGGTTCTCCTCTCTACATATAAAGTATATTTTTTATTATGTTATTAATCTACATCATCTATGTTTGGTATTTACAAATCCATATGGAGGAGGAACACAAAAAACCAAAAAAGATAGAATCCATCATTAGAAAATGAAAGTTACAATATTAAAATTTATATCACTCTAGAAGATGTGATATTTATTTGACACAAATCCTATTATAATCAAAGATTAACCTCCATAGTTGGCCTAATGATATAGTAAAGGTCTACTTTTGTTTTTTAGGCTATTATACTGGGGTAAGAGGTCTTATATCAGTATATCATTATATCTTCATTTATAGTATAACCTATCTTATAGCACAAGTACCTAATCTTCATTACAGGTTGATGTATCTAGAAGGAGTATTAAGGGTTCAGGAACATTTTATGGGAAGGTAAGATCCTTTTATTTTTAATTCATGATAACATTCATGGGATTATATAGATAGTTCACTTTTTACTTCATGTTCATGCTTCTCAAGTGGATTTTCCTAGGTAATTGATGTGAAAATTTTTAATCTTTGATCACTTCTCTAGAGTATCTCATATTCATTAAGAATTTATAAATTACCTATGTGGTGGATTACATCCCTAATTACATCATATTTTACTGATATCAACTAAATATATATTTATTATAGATTGTTTCATCTTGTCTCATCTACCATTAGAGATGATTTATCTTCATCATTTATGGTGCCACTTAGTTTTTAAGTTTTTGAGTTGCATAGTAGCAACTTAATGGACACAGTCAAAAAATTTCATCACCCTTCATATCCACAACATCTTATCTATTGTAGTCATGTTATTAGGTGGTTTTGTTTTCTTTCATCATGTTTTAAAATAAATATTGATTTCTAGTTTTCACTCATTGGAGTCATTTGCTTATTGTTCCATCACTTATGTCCATTTGTATGTTTTATTTAAGTTTACATTCTTGTTTTATTAAAAAAAATTATTACAAATTTTTTTATTTTAATTCATGTTTGATATTATTTTACTTTATATTTTTTACATGACATGACATCATTTTTCAAGCATATCATTGTTTGATTATACTTTTCATGATCTTACGTTGTATATTCTTATTCTATTCTAAATATTTTATATGCTTTCTCACAATATTCCTATGTTTTACAATAATTTTACTAATGTTAGTTTTTGTTCTTATTGACCATGAATTTTATCACATTTTCTAGAAATTAATAATATGTACATTACATTAAATCACATATTGAAAATTTTAAATGATGAACCTTTCAATTATATACTACAATATTAATTTTTTCACCCATTTTTTTCATATTTATTTTTAATAAAACAAACTAATCCATAGAAACATAGTGAGAAAGGGAAATTTTAGGTGATAATATAATTTTTTTACAAAAAAATTGAATTTTATCTTATTTCTTCAGGCCTACCTTTCATTATTCTCATTAAGCACCTTCCATCCCCTATAACATGCATAATATTATATACAAACAATAATGCAAGCTAAGGTTCATATTTTAATTTCATTTAATTCTATCTATTTCAACATTTATTTAAAGTTACAATTTTGTGGTTCTCTATTTCTTTCCCAAAGAGCCATCCAATGTTACACTATTGTGACACGTGATGAGATTCGAGTGAGTCATATGTATAAACATAATATTTTTCACTTTATCATTTACTAATACTATCTTGTAGTGAATTTTCCATTCATAAATATCCCTAAGTCAACACCTTAAAGGGTGTAATATTAATAGTTTGGGAAAGGATAATGGTGATTTGTGAGGGATGTCTCTATTATATCTTGATTAAACAATTGACACTATCATTTTGACCTCTTCTAAGTGTATATCTATATAGCTATTATGTATATCTCTTGTTTAAATTTTATATCTTGCCTATTTTTTATGGTATCACCCTAGTTTATACCATTTATTTTTTTCCTTCCCCCTTCTTATAATATATTAGCTAACTTGATATATTTATGTGATGACAATATTACTATATAAGCTTGATCGATACTATTCAATACAATCCATATTATTTCAAGTAGTGATTGGGATAATTCTTTCATATTAGATCATAAGGTTTTCCTTTTTATTAGATGAGTATATATAAGGTTCATATTTCATTTATATCCTATCATATATCATATATTCTTTATGATTTCACTTGCACTTTTAAATTTAGTATTTTTTACAGAGTTAATGGTTTAGAACCTTATATTGAGGAGTCTTATCTATTCGTGTCAATGAATCTCAATAGTAGGATTCATTCAGAGTTCATAGCTGAGAATATTTCATGTATTCATTCAACCATTTTATGTTTTCAACCTAAAACATATATTGTATAGCTCTATTTGAGCCAAAGGGGAGATTGAAGCATCAATGTGTTCACCCTAAGGAAATTATATTATATCCATATGCTCTTTCATTAATTTAGTTACTATATTACATATTAATTATTTACTTATGGATGAATGTATGTGTATCCTTGTTTTGGACATCTCCATAATTAATAATCTATTGTGGTTATAGGATTTCTTAGAATTTCCATAAATCATTATAGGATGCCTAGACCACCATTTGGTTAAAAATGGACACTTACCCATTTACAATAATTATAACCCACCTTTCATTTTTATTATTAAATTGTATAGCCATTTACTTTAAAACCATAGTATATATTTGTTAAGGTCTAGTGAGAAGTACATCCATGTGCCATAATATTAGACTTTGGAAACCTTTCCTATTAACATTCACATTGTAGGTAACCCTCTTTTATATCTATAAAATTCATTTTAACCTTATCGAATCATTAAATAATCATAGGATATATTTAATTTACATTATTTGAGTCATATTTTATTGAGAGACAAAAAAAATTTCTAGGTAAATCCTAGCCCATGCATACACTATGCATATATATGTTGAAAATAAGATCCCATATCTGAAATGTATGTATATATGAAAACATGTATTTAATTTTCCTATAAAAATTATACACATACCCATGTATATGTACTTATGTGTGTATGAATATCTACTCAAGTATTTATAAATTTAGTGAATATGAGTTTCATATTCCCTCATACTCTTCTTGATGTGAAAATATGTGTCATGCAACTAAACTCATATAATATATGAACCATTTTTAATTTTTGAGATATAAACTGTATATAAAATTATTATTTTATGTTAATAGAATCTTATGTCTCTATGACATATCCAATGTGATTCCACCTCCCCCTCACCCCCCCCCCCCCAACTATCAAATGAGGGATGTGGAATGTAAGTTACTCATCTCAAAATAAAATTTAATCATATCATGTCATGTATAAAGATATAATCATGTGAACATGTGGATAGTATGTCATCATAGTAATGTATATGCCAATCAAATAATTAATGTAAAATATGGCATGAAATATATAAACATGTCATGTATAGACTGATTTATCATTGAATCATTTAGTGTTAACCATCACTAGAAAATATAACTAAATAAGACTACACATTAACATTGTATGATATGGAATGCACTCCACAGATATATAGGTTTGGGTCTAGCCAAAATCATTCAAGATTGGAATGCAGTCCACAAATAGGATGAAACTACAATCCAAGATTTCATCCTCTATACATAGCCCTCTCAGTCCCATAATTTTCAATCACCAAAGGTTTTAAAATCCCCCCTCAAGGTTCCCCCAATGGGGTCCCCCCTAAGTAATCCCCCTTGAAAGTAAAAGGAGAAAAGTACCCCAGAATGATCTTCCCTAGAGAAGTGGTTGAAGGTCGTGTAAATTTACTCAAGCTAAAATTTCAAAGGAAAAACAAATCATCCCTACAAAGGACATTATAGACATTGAAGACCTTCAGGAATTACTCTCCTCCTAGTTCTATTTTAGTTTCTTATCTTTTGGTTTCATTTTAAGCACTGTAACTTTTTATTTTTTGGCTTCTCAACCCTATTTTTGGTCTATTGACTCAATTTTACTATAGTATCATGGTTCTAGGTATTTATAAAACTTGATTTTTACCTTATCAAATAAAAAACATTGTATGATATGGATCCTATCACAACTCAATCTCAACAAGTAAAACAATCTCAAAAATATCAAGATTTAGTCTCATACATAATGCAAAAAGATGCAAAAAAGGGAGATGAATATGTCACAAAAACATTGACAATGGCCACATGCAAGGGGCATAAATATGTTTCAAACAAGGGAAATAAATATGTTGTAAAAAATTCCAAGGGGAAAACCACAATAAAAAATAAAAAGTAGTCTATCATGCATGATAATAAAAATGTTAATTAAGAATTAAATTAAATACTAGTCTAAACCATCCATATGTATCAATGTCATATCCTTTTAAAATATAAAACACATGTATAATGCATGATATATAATTAACTAGCAAGTCATGTGTAATCAATATAGATAGATAAACATGATAAATTTTTCAAAGAAAGATATAAGTTTTGATAGTGAAACCTATGGAATAATATGCCTCCAATATTGGCATGACCACTAGGTAGGGGAAAGTCCAAAATTTACATGTCCACATGTAACGTGTATGTCATGTATTGCACTCATATAGTATGAAATTCATGTGTGTATGAAAATAGTATGTCATCTATCAAACATGTAATAAAAAACTATGTAAAAAGAATAATTCAGAAATCAAGTAATGCTTAGGTCTTGATTCTTATTTTTTGAATATTTTAAATGTTTTTGTATTTTTTGAGATATTTGATTTATTTATATTTTTTATTTATTTTATATAGTCAATTAAAGGTAAGTGTAAATGGTTTAAAAATTTTATGAATGGAAGGGATAAGAACAATAAAGAAATGTGTTAAAGCATAGTGTGCACTATATGTGATAACATGAAAATGTGGATAAAGTGAAAGCAAGAAATATGCCCCCACTATATATGTGAATTTAAACAATTTGGATTAATAATATATCTATAGATAAGTTTTTTCATGCCCTTAATGATATAAAATCAATATGTGGCCATGTAATATGTTTATATAAATGTATGTGATCTTCTAAGCTCTATTGAATACATAACATGCATAAGTATTTAATATGTAAGAGTGAAAACATTTAATGTAACCAATTATGTGAAATATAATAAATTTAGGATAAGTGTCAGTGATGTTTTAATAGGGCTATAAATCAATAATTATGAGCAAATTGAAAATAAAACCAAAGGATAGAATAATGTTCAATGCAAACATAAATGAGTGCATGCATGTAAAAATATATGAATATAATGGATGATCAAACTGAGAGGTTACATATAATAACTATTTTTTAAAGATTAATGAAAAATAGTTCAAGTGTATGCTTGTATGTATGGACTACATCATGTATGTCATAATAATAATGTTTAATTATGCATTTATGATCTTTTGAATACTCTATTGATTCATTATTCAAAATATCAATAATTTGATTTTCTTCATGTTCATTGTAATCATCACTAGTTTACCAATCCTATTTATTATCATAATCAAAATCATTAATGTAGTCATTATATTGAGATACAATTAATTTCTTGGGATTTTATTGTTCTTCATTATGTCCTTTATTATCAATCTCTTTATTCAAAGGATCTAGACATGAGGAAATGTTTTATTTTTTCACCATTGAAAATCAAGTTTATGATGTTAGAATTTTTAGGCACATATTAATTTTGATCTTATTTTTTTGTAAAATGTGATTTTTTGGTTTACTTTTTTAGAAGTACACTCTCTTGTTTATCATGTTATTCTTTTTTTAAGTTGTTCCATTTTTAATGATTATTTTTTTACTTTTATCAATTAGTCATTATGTAAAAAAAAATTGTAGTTTTTATTTTCATTTTCCCCCCTTTTTAACTTAAATTGTTCCATTTGTTACTTTGAAAATGTATCCTCAATTGTATTTATTTTCCTGATTATAGAAGATTTATCTAAAAATGGTGGTGTTTGAATGGATATATGTAATGAAAAATCCCCACTATTAATTAGTTTATGCATGATGTTTTTCAAATCCTCACACTATTATGTATGATTCCGAAAAAGTTTATGATAAGTATTTTTTTTTTCCTTAAATGGTGCATAAGAGGCCACACTTATTTAATTTTTTATCTTGAAGTCTTATTAACATTCGGTGAACATGTTGACCCATTTAACCTATAAATATATTGCTCTGAACCGATTCTTGATATGATTTATTTTAAGGGAAAAAGTTATATAATGGGAAATCAAAGGTGATATTAACAATAATATTAAAAAAATTGTGGATATGGGCAATATTATCCTCATGTGATTTGATATTTAGACATATTTGTTTTAGGATCTCCTTTATGGACATTTTCATAATACATGTTTGATATATAATTTATTCTCAAGGACAAACCTGTGGTACTTATGATTACATGTTCATGCACCAACCCTCAAGATGATGCATGTGAGGTGAAGGGGACTGAGGAATAACATGTTTACTACTTATAACTTGTATTATAGGATGGCTTACCTTACCTCTTTTAATAGTGAATACATAGACTATATAATCAAATATAGGTTATTATCGCATAATAGGGGTGGGATGAGAACTATCACAACCTTGAGGTTAAAACACAAAACCCTATAAGGATGATATACTAAGGGAGACCTATGGTTTTACATAGCTTTAAAATGTACAAGTTCACCAATATGTTTTACCCTATTTTGGATTAAGATAAAATAATTAATCAAATTTTTACTTTTCTTGTTCTTATTGTAATTTTACTAATTTTTCTTCTACAAATTTTGATGTTTGTTTCTTTATATCCTTATTGTTTACTTATTTATAATTTTTCAAGTCATTAGTATATTTATCCTTATATTATTATTTTTTCTATCCACCTTAGCCTATAGAAAAATGATTTTCTAATTTTTTTGTTGTAATAGATGGCTCGATAAGGCATAAATGTAGAATTTATGTACCTAGTTTTGGCTGACTTGAGAATTCTTTTGCTTAAGGAAGTGCATACAACACGTTATTATGCTCATCCAAGGGTTAAAACAATTATGGATAAAATGAAAAAACTCTATTTTTGGTCTAGAATGAAGTACGACCTCACTAAATTTATAGTAAAATGCTTGAAATACTAGTAGGTTAAATCTGAGCATTACCATTGAGGAGGATTGTTGTACCCTCATGATTTTATAAGAGATAAGTGGGATATAGTCTAACTTGATTTTATTATGGGGATACAAAAATCATGCATAAAACATGATACAATCCTTGTCTTAATTGATAAAGCCACTAAAGTTGGCCACTTTATTATTGGAAACTTAACATATGATGCTTTTATATTTGTAGAATGATTTATGAAGGAAGTGGTTAGACTCCATGGTATACCTAAAGTGATCACATAAGATCAGAAAGTTATTTACTTAAAGGTTTTGGCATACATTAACTATAGCCTTTAGAACAAATCTAAATTTTAATTCTTCATATCATCCAAAAATGAAAGGGTAAATGGAAAGGCTGAACCAAGTGGTTGAAGATATGTTGTGCATGTATGTAATTGATTAGAAAAAAAATGGGAAGACTACCTTCACCTAGTTGAATTTTCATATAATAAAGCTTATCATTAAGTTATTAATATGGCTCTATTTGAATATTTATATGGGCGTAAATGTAGAACACCTCTAGGTTGGGATACCTTGTACAATAGAATTGTTACTAAACCTGATCTGCTCCTAGAATATGACAAATAGATGGAATTAATAAGGAATATTTTTTAAAAAGTTTATAATAGGAAAAAATATCTATGTAGATCAAAAGATAACCTTGCATGAATTCAACATGGGAGATTAAAATTTTCTTCATGTTAGACCACATAAAAGTTCTATTAAGTTTGGTAAGGCTTCTAGGTTAGCAACACATTTTATCGAGCCTTTTGACATTATGGAAAAAAGTAGTCTTATTACTTACTAGGTGGAATTTCCTCTTTCTCTATCAAGGATTCATGATTTTTTCCATGTTGCTTTGATAAGATAATAAATACTTTATCCATCTCATGTTTTGGATTGGACTCATTTACAACTCATGGAAGAAGAAAAGATCTTGTTAGAACTAGTGAAAATCCTAAACCATATTAGTGTTAAGATCCATAATAGAGTTATACAATATGTTTTTGTGTAATGGGATCCACTAATTGAAAGGATCATTACATGGTAAGATGCTCATATTTTATTGAAACATTATGCATAACTTTTTGACTAAGTTATTGGGATCGCTCCATATTAAGAGGGGGAAGATGTTATGATTCCACATTTTCATAATCTATCCTATTGTTATGACATTGATATTATGTTGTTAAACTAGTTATTGACTATTATTTTAGTTTCATTATATGTGGTACTAATTATAGGGGTGTTGGGGTACTTGTTTTATTCTACACTTAATGAATTCATTGACTTATTACTATAATTGATGATCTTATTATTCTATATTTGAATATTAATTTTTGATATGATACGATTGATGTCCTTGGTTGTTACAAGTTATATATATGATCTAAAAAAATATTGGAGGTTATACTCATATAATCAAATTAATTGTAAGCATGTTAAACATGTGTAACATGTATACTTATTGATTTAATTTTACCCTTCATGCATCTTGATTAGTGATTATGATTGTTGATCATGGTCCTTATACTTATTAGTTGATGTTGTACTTTACCTTGTCATTTTTGTGTACCTAATTTGATGTTATTTAACATTATGAGTTTTCTGGCCACAATATTTGTTCCACCTTGTACTTAGCTCTATTTCATTCCTCCCATGCAGACTTTTATTCATTTTGTGTTCTTTAGCTAACCCTATTTACCTATGTATGTAGAGACATTATCTATACCTACCTAGACCTACCCTTGACACCCCCCTTAGAACCCTTGTCACCCCACTTCTTTAGTCTAACCTTTCAAACTTATAACCCCTTATATGAAGGTGATGTCATGACATTTAAATTTTTTGTTAATATATTATGTAATCAATATATCATTACATAGTTTTTTTTATAAAATGAAGTCTTTTATTTAATTGACTTACATCAATTAAAATCATGCTAAATGTCATTTAATGAAGCAGGTGGCATGGATAGTAGAGGTTATAATGTTAGTATATTGGTTTTATATTTAACACTAAGTATAATCCCTAATCTACTTTTCTATTGGTCAGTGGGGTGTTAATGGTTGAGTCTTCTAGATGAGCCATTAATGATGAGGTTAGTAGGGGATTTATTTTGGGATATGGAGGAGGGTTTCTCTCTCCCATTAAATGTAGAATTTAATAGGACATGAGAAAGTGAATGGAAGGAATGGGAGTTGGGATGGTTGATAAAGGGAGTTAGGAAGATGGAAGAATGGATGAGAAAATAGTAGAATGTTAGCTAGATTTAATGGCAGCCATGATAGATTTTGAGAACACACAATAGTTGTTGGAAAGATATAGAGGTTTTCTTTTATCTATTTGGCTTCTTGGAGTTTTTTATTATATCAAGTAAGTTAATTTATTTTTTGGTTTTTATTGTTGATTTTGGTAAATAATACTAAGGTTGCTTATGTAGCTGGAAGTCTTAGGACTTATAAGTTCATACACAGACCCTATTAAAAATATATCAACATATATCTTTACGTATGAACTTGTAATGGATATATATGAGATACATGGTTGTATGGTTTGAATCCTTCATTTTTATTTATGATTTGACTCTCTATATAATTATTTTAATTGGCTTACCTAATATATGACTTGTGGATTTATGTGTTTTATACTAAGAACTATGTTGCTTCACTATATGTGGGTTTTGGGTTGAATTTAAATGTATACATGCACCAAATTCAGATGTATTAATAAAGATACCTTATTTGATGGGTGGCATATGCATGTATAATCTTTTAGAATGGTTTAAAAGTGTTGACTGCATTTTTATATAAAGGTGACTATGTTTTTATAAAAAGGTGATTATGTTTTTATACAAAGGTGACTCTATCTTTATACAAACATGACTATGTAATTATACAAGGGTTAATTCATTTTCAGACATAGGTGACTATGTTTTATATAAAGGTGAATATGTTTATTATATTTTTAATTAGGTTTTTTATATAGGTGATTATGATTTTATTAAATGGTAACTACGTGTGGGATGACTCCACTATGTGAGTGTTTTAATTTTTGTGCTATCATGTTTACACTAATGATATGATTTGGGTTGCTTCATATGGACTTCGT
Source organism: Torreya grandis (assembly GCA_037957365.1). NCBI lineage: Eukaryota > Viridiplantae > Streptophyta > Pinopsida > Cupressales > Taxaceae > Torreya > Torreya grandis. The sequence continues at coordinate 283,328 of JARHVA010009219.1, read as the reverse complement.
TTTTAATGTTTACCTACTACAAGCTCTCATGATTCCATTTTTTTTTTTCATGGTCATTTGATGCAATGTTTTGACTATAAAATTTGTTACAACTTGAACCCTTGTCAAGATGAATGGTATATTTGATGACTATTTTATTTTTTAAGGATGGTGGGTTTATAAGTGACTGTGTTATATTTTATTTTGTGACTTTAAAGGAAACAAAGTTGTTTTACTTTTTATAATCATTATTTTTTTTGTTTTCATGGATGATAATTACATCTGGTCAGATCTATTCTTCTGAACAACATGGTGTTTTCAACTAGGTTATGAATGATTTATTTATACCCTAGGTTGATTACATTTTTTTCACCAAGATGTGGAACTTATACATGCATGCATGTGTGTGTGTGTGTGTGTGTATAAATCACAAAATTGAGTCATATTTTAATTTAAGAAACTACATTATAATACTTATGTCAAGGTTGGGATGTATGTGTTGACTACGAATGTTTTTTTATGGTCTTAAGTTCTAACCTTGGTATTTTATTTGACTAAGTTAAGATTATACTATTTTGGATTATGTTTACATTATTTTATTTTATTATTATATTGTTTTAATTTTAGGGCAACACCATTTTTATTAATTGTGTTATTATTTACATTATAGCTATGGTATATACATATGGATGTGTGTGTGTGTGTGTGTGTGTGTGTGTGTGTGTGTGTGTGTGTGTGTGTGTGTGTGTGTGTGTGTGTAAACGTATGCATAAATTTACCTTTTAAGTTCTGATTGTTGGGTATTATGATAGTATGGATATATCATTAATGGTTTCTTTTTGATATTTTTAATAAGTCAATCTAAGTTTGGAAATAAACTTCGTTACGTATGAAAATTCAAGCTTATTACCATTGAAGGCATGTATAATTGATTTCATACTATATTTGAGCTTGGGATTACCTCTGTTAAATGGTATGAATATATCTAAGAGGATATGGAAGGAATCCAAAGGATTTTACTATTTGTGTTTAAATAACTAATTGTGATTGAGATTATAATATATTTTGTGTCATTATTTTTAATTAAATACTTTATGTTTTTACTTAGATATTTTGGTTACTTGATGGGATGTGTTGATTATCATTCCTAGACTAGACTTGAATAAAAAATAAGTATATTATGCGTTTGGATGATTAAAGATGGTTGTAACTTGGATGTGGATCCAAGAAGTATAATTTGAAGGATATATAATGGATTAAATTTAATCCGCTCTATATCATTCAGTAGTCAAGATTAACCTTAAAAACTTCAAATATATATTATAGACAAAGTAACTATTACTTTCTCACCTCAATATGATATAGTTGTGTTTCATTTATTTTTTTATTTCTAGATGTCTTTCAGTTTTGAATCTAATTTGAACAAAATTCACTTCATGTTCCTAGTTACCATAACCACCATCCCACTAATGGTTGGGGTGGTGAGGGCTATTCATGGTTGGGCTCATATGGATGGTTGGGTGGGTTTCTCCTACACCATGCTTTGATGACTTATCACATGCATAATGGAATATGGTAAAAATGTTAATTTGTTAATTATTTGATATACACATTGTTAGCACTAAGATTATGTTAGATAATATTTGATTACTTAATATAGTTGTTACCATTGACATTGAATTAATTAATATACAATACTTGTTATTGATCATGTCAGCTACTAACTTATGTTATGAATGAATTGCTAAACTAAATTGGATATTGGATAAAAAGTAATATACTCTAGGTACATTGAATTATTAGTTTTAGTTTTAACTTCAAATTAATTTAACATTATATTGTAATGATTATACCCTAGATATATTTAATTATAATATGCAATCAATACTTATATATATATATATATATATATATATATATATATATATATTCATCATCATATTAATTCTTAGATACAAATAAATTAATATATGAATATTATCTTGGAACTTACTTAGTTGGTTATACTAGTTTCTCAATTCTGAAAATTTGTTTAAATTAAAACGATTTTAATTAGATTATATAGGCAATTAGATATAAGTTATGTTGTTGACTCATATTGACTAAGTTTAATATTTAATTTGGATTATCACCTTATGTATACAAATACATCATTTCATATGGATCTCTTAGTCATTTGAATGATGTATAAACTTTTGTTAGTAGCTTCATAGAAAAAACAAACCAAATCCTTCCTCCTAAATATGCATTCAGATATACTTGGTTGCATGCAAGGTATGTACTATTAATATTTGTGACCTAAAGGATATAACTTACATTTATTGATACATGTATGTTGCATATACATAATATTAAATTTAATATGTTACTCTTACATAATAAATGAAATAATAGTTCACTATATATCATGATTAATCATACACATGTATAATTTTTCTACATAGACTAATCATATGATTATGTAAAGTAACTTGAAAGAAATTATGATAATATCGTTATTATGAGTCAATGGAAGATAATAAAAAATTTATATGTCACTTATATATTATTTAATGAGACTTAGTTGAATAACTAATATCTACATGTTGGCTGGTTTATTTCACATTGGGTTATATGTTTTTACTTTCCTTTCCAATTGCTAAAATCACCTATGTCAGTATCTTGGCTATCCAACAGATAAATTTGTAATAGTTACTTAAGTGGAACATCTTTTTGGGGTTCCACTCAACTTTACATTAGAGTGAATTTTGTTTTCTTGCTAGTGTTGAATTATGTGCCTGATCATTGTTGTTTTATAAAACACTTGTTGCCTTCTTATAGTCTAGCTGAATTATAAATTCATTCTTAACATAATGATATATTTAGGCATTCATTTAATTATGTGATTATGGAAAATTGTATGAAGAGAAATGAATTCTTTCATAATTAGTTAACTGATTTAGCTTTACTATTGAGTAATTACATGATTTTACTTCTCTAAAAATAAGTAGATAATTAAGGTTTAATAGCTAAATGCCTTAAAATCTTTTGCTCATAATATCGTATTGGCTATGCCAATGTAAATGGTTATATGATTTTGTTTTTTAACTAATTATAGAATAACAATTTTGATCATAACTATATCATTAATCATTATTTTAATAATGGCATCCATGTTGCTAAGTGAATGATGTATAAATTATACAAGTAGTGTAGTGACCTTAAAGGTTGTAAGGAATTTATGACCTCGACTAGTAGCACTATATAACCTTGTATTTTAAATATGTTTTCTCTTTATGAAATAATATATATTTAACTTCATGAATGATAAAAAATCTACATATGTTGAATTAATTTTTGGTTGTTGATTATGTTTCTTGTCTAAATTATGTAACATGCATTTTAATGTAAACCTATGATTAATTTGAATGATAACTTAATATAATAGAGTTATCATTCCTAGTTAAACTAATACTTTAAATTAACCATCCTTGATCAGGACTAAAATCCACTAAGGAGAGTGCAGTATTTAACTAGGGTTAAGGACCTAGAAATGGTCCTATGTGGAAGTACAAGTGCAACATATGGCACTTAGGTCCTATCCATGTATGTGTACATTGATATACTCCAAACCTCATAAATCATATAATAAAATGACATGCTTCCTGATAGCACCTAATGTATGTGTTTACCTATAGCTAATTACCTTAGTTCACCTCCTTTGGTTCTAGTTGTATGTATATGAGTGCATTAAACATTTAATATTTGCATTAACAAGAAAAGTAAGTATGTCTAACATGCATCCAAAACATAATCTGATATACAATTTCAAAAAAAAATTCAAGTTTGTTTCATTATTATTAATTTTGTCTCATCTTTGTCTTTGTAACTTATAATCAATTTATAATTGACCTTACATTTACCTAAGGATCTTAAGTATCACCTTTGCATTTCATATTATTTTTACCATCAACCTTAGATTCACTTGAGTAGTTTATGTATCACCTTCAGGTTTCATATAATTTTTACATTTGGCCTTATATTAACCTAAGGATATTAGGTATTACATTTTGGGTTTATATAATTTTTACAACTGGCATTTGTTTCACCTCAGAATATTAGGTACACCTTTAGGTTTTGTATATCACCTTTTTAACATTTTCTAAATTTTGGTTAGTCTCATGATGATTCTTCAACCCCATTTATATGTTTTAGATATTTTGGGATGAATATTTAAACTATTGCATGTTACATCCCATGTAAAGTTAGTACATATTCCATAGTGACATTACTATCCTTTTTTATGGAATAGCTTTGTCATTTTTAAACCAAAATTTTAATTGCTTGTGGTAAGATATAAGTATATCCATCATTGTACTATAACTATTTATCACATATACATTTCTCTTGTGATCCCTATCTATCACACTTTTTCCTTTCACTTCAGTCACATGTATATTGGTTTTGATATTTCACACTTCCACATGGGGTAATTATATGTGTCCTTTAGTAACCATGGTGTTTAGGTTCTCCTTTCTACATATAAAGTATATTTTTTATTATGTTAGTCATCTATATCACCTATGTTTTGTATTTACAAATACATATGGAGGAGGAACACAAAAAACCAAAAAAGTTAGATTCCATCATTAGAAAATGAAAGTTACAATATTAAAATTTATACCACTCTAGAAGATGTGATCTTTATTTTGACACAAATCTTATTATAATCAAAGATCAACCTCCATAGTTGGCCTAATGATATAGTAAAGGTCCACTGGGGTTTGCTAGGCTATTAGACTAGGGTAGGAGGTCTTATATCAATATATCATTATATCTTCATTTATAGTACAACCTATCTTATAACACAAGTACCTAATCTTCATCATAGGTTGATATATCTATAAGGGATATTGAGGATTTAGAAACATTTTCTAGGAAGGTAGGATCATTTTATTTTTAATTCATGATAACATTCATGGGATTATCTATATATTTCACTTTTTACTTCATGTTAATTCTTCTCAAGTGGATTTTCCTAGGTCATTGATGTGAAAAAATTTAATCTTTGATCACTTGTCTAGAGTATCTCATATTCATTAAGGAATTATAAATTACCTGTATGGTGGAATTCATCCCTAATTACATAATATTTTACTGATATCACCTAAATGGATATTTCTTATAGATTGTTTCATCTTGTCCCATCTACCATTAGAGATTATTTACCTTCATCATTTAGGGTGCCACTTAGTTTTTATGTTTTTGAGTTGAATAGTAAACACTTAATGGCCACACTCAAAAATTCGCATCGCCCTTCATATCCACAACATCTTAGCTATTATAGTCATGTTATTAGGTGGTTTTATTTTCTTTCATCATGTTTTAGAATAAATATTGATTTCTAGTTTTCACTCATTGGATTCTTTTGCTTATTATTCCATCGCTTATGTCCATTTGAATGGTTTATTTAAGTTGACATTCTTGTTTTATTAAAATTTATATTACAATAATTTTTATTTTAATTCATGTTTGATATTATTTTAATTTATATGTTTTACATGACATGACATCATTTTTCAAGCATATACTTGTTTGATTATACTTTTCATGTTCTTACATTATATATTCTTATTCTATTTACAATATTCTATATGATTTCTCACAATATTCTTGTGTTTTACATTAATTTTACTCATGTTAGTTTTTTTTCTTATTGACCATGCATTTTATCACATTTTCTATAAAGTAATAATATGTACATCTCATTAAATCACATATTCAAATTTTTATGTTGTGAACCTTTCAATTTTATACTACAAGATTAATTTTTTCACCCATTTTTTTCATGTCTTTTTAATAAATCAAACTAATCCATATAACCATAGTTAGAAAGGGAAATTTTAGGTGATAATATAATTTTTTATTAAAAAATGGAATTTTATCATATTTCTTCAGGCCTACCTTTCATTATTCTTATTAAGCACCTTCCATCACCTGTAACATACATAATATTATATACAAACAATAATGCAAGCTAAGGTTCATATTTTAATATTATTTAATCTCATTTACTTCTATCTATTTAAACATTTATTTAAATTTATAATTTTGTGGTTCTCTATTTATTTCCCAAAGAACCATCCAATGTTACACTATTGTGACACGTGATGAGATTTGAGTGAGTCATATGTATAGACATAATATTTTTCACATTATCATTTACTAACACTATCTTGTAGTGAATTTTACATGCATAAATATACCTAATTCAACACCTTAAAGGGTGAACTATTAATAGGTTGGGAAAGGATAATGGTGATTTGTGAGGGATGTTTCTATTATATCTTGATAAAACAAATTGATATTATCATTTTGACCTCCTCTAACTATATATCTATATAGCTATTATGTATATCTCTTGTTTAAATTTTATAGCTTGCTTATATATTATGGTATCACCCTAGTTGATACCATCTATTTTGTGCCTTCCCTCTTCTTGTAATATATTAGCTAACTTGATATATTTATGAGCCTATTTTATGACATTCTTACTATATAAGCTTGATTGATACTATTCAATACAATCCATATTATTTCAAGTAGTGATTTGGATGATTCTTTCATATTATATTATAAGGTTTTCCTTTTTATTAGATAAGTATATATAAGGTTTATATTTCATTTATATCCTATCATATATTATTTATGATTTCACTTGCACTTATAAATTTAGTAATTTTTAGAGACTTAATGGTTTAGAACCTTATATTGAGGAGTCTTATCTTTTGGTGTCAATGAATCTCAATAGTAGGAGTCATTAGGAGTTCATATTTAAGGATATTTCATGTATTCGTCTAACCATTTTAGGGTTTCAACCTAAAACATCTATTGTATAGCTCTATTTGAGCCAAAGGGAAGATTGAAGCATCAATGTGTCCACCCTAAGGAAAGTATATTATATCCATATGCTCTTTCATTAATTTAGTTATTATATTACATATTATGTATTTACTTATGAATGAATGTATGTGTATCCTTATTTTGGCCTTCTCCATAATTAATAATCTATTATGGTTATAGGATTGGTTAGAATTTCCATAAATCATTATAGGTTGCATAGACCACCATTTGGTTAAAAATGGACACTTACCCATTTACAATGATTATAACCCACCTTTTTATTTTATTATTAAATTGTATAACCATTTTATTTAAAACCATAGTATATATTTATTAAGGTTTAGTGAGAAGTACATCCATGTGCCATAATATTAGACTTTGGAAACCTTTCCTATTGACATTCACATTTTAGTTAACCCTATTTTATATCTATAAAATTCATTTTATCATTATTTAATAGTTAAATAATAGTAGGATATATTTAATTTACATTATTTGAGTCATATTTTATTAAGAGACAATTTTTTTTCTAGGTAAATCCTAGCCCATGCATACGCTATGAATATATATGTTGAAAATAAGAACCCATATCTAAAATGTATGTATATATGAAAACATGTATTTAATTTTCTTATAAACATTAGACACATACCTATGCATATGCACTTATGTGTGTATGAATATGTACTCAAGTATCTATAAATTTACTGAATATGAATTTCATATTCCCCCATATTATTTTTGATGTGAAAATATGTGTCATGCAACTGAACTCATATAATATATGAACCATTTTGAATCTTTGAAATATAAACTCTAAATAAAAATTATTATTTTATGTTAATAGAATATTATGTCTCTATGGCATATCCAATGTAATTCACCCTCCCCCTCCCCTCCCTCCCACTTTCAAATGAGGGATGTAAAATTTGAGTTACTCATCTCAAAAAAAAAAATTAATTGTATCATGTCATGTATAAAGATATAATCATGTGAACATGTGGATAGTATGTCATCATAGTAATGTATATGCCAATCAAATAAATTATGTAAAATATGGAATGAAATATATAAACATGTCATGTATAGATTGATTTATCATTGAATCATTTAGTGTTAACCATCACTAGAAAATATAACTAAATAAGACCACACATTAAAACTATATGATATTGATCTGGAAAACAATTCAGATGATAATTCAGGTGATGGGTCCACCCCAATTGATGGCAAAACTTTTAGGAGCCATAACTTTTGCACAGTAGCTCGAATTGACTCATCATTTGAACCGTTGGAAAGCTAATAATGAGAGAAACATTGTGAGATGGCATGGAGCTTTTATTGATGAAGTTTGACCCCTTAAAACCCAATGGAAGTGTCATAAATTTCAATTTTAGTAGTGCAGTCTAAAAATAGTAAGTTTTTTAAAATAGTAATTCCTTGAAATATGTATTGTTGTAAATCATGGAAGTCAAACAAATTCATCTCCCTCAAGATTGGTGACCTTCCATATCCTCCACACACCTCTAAAACATGCATAAATGAAGATGTAACCTAAAATATAAATCAGACATCTCTTCTTAGAGGTAAGCATATGTTTGGATCTACAAATTTGATCAATAAAACATCTCTTATCAGAGATAACATTATTTGAATTATTTTGTTCTTGTTTCTTGAATTATCTTTTAGCCAAATTTTTTGCTTTTTGGATCAATGGTATCAGAGCAATTTCTCTTTAGAGTGTATGATCTCAATGATGAGGTCATATTATAGGAAGCTTGGGTGAAAAATAGAACTAGTAGAATATCCACCTATTCGCTCCAAATGACTTCAAATGGTGGACAACACTGAGGCATTCGATCATTTCAAGGAAATGGTGAATGAATCCCTCCAATAGTAATAAGCATAGATGCTACAACAATTCACTCAAATTCTCCAACAAATCTCAATGGGAAATTTTGGCTCCTCATCTACACCCACACATCCTTTCAGTGCCCCAACACCCTTCAAGGTTCAGGTAAATTTTGATATCCCTACATTTGAAGGAAAAATCAATTCTGATGTAGTAAAAAATTGGTTGGATCAATTGTCATCTTATTTTTATGTAAATAAATTTAATGATAAAGAGAAGATTAATTTTGCTATTCTAAAAGCATCATTGCCTATCAAAAATTAGTGGGAAGTGTACAAAAAGAGATTTAGTGTAGATGATATTGGCCTTGAGATAGAACCTACATGGGATGATTTCATAGATGCTGTAAAGGAAGAATAATACCCCATTAGAGCATATGATGATCTATATATAGAGTGGCAACAACTTCACCAAGGTAAGGAACGATTTGTTCAAGATTACACTAAAATTTTTCATTCTCTATCTATGAGATTCAGTTTCCAAGAAAGTGAGAAACACAAGGTTCTCAAATATCGTGGTGGACTATAATGGTACATGCGGGGAGAAATGGAACTCTTCAATTTGGAAACCATCGGTGAGGCATACAAGTTCATAGTAAAGATTGAGCAGAAGCCTATAAGAATGAATATAAAGAGCTAGTCTTCAAAATGGAAAAGTGACAAAGAAGGGCAAACACGAGGCCAAAATTGGAAGCAAAAAGGAAGGAAAGACTAGGAAGTGGTGTGATTATCACAAATCTGGAACTCACTCCAAAGAAGAATGTTGAGCTATCAAATCACTACTTTCTGAGTCACAATCCTTTGTTCTACCTCATATAGACCCTAAAGTTGAAGAGGTTAAAGAAGAAATTATAGATGTTGATCTTGAAGCCATTGCTGCTTCATCATAGACACACAACAGGATGTTAGATGAAAAGGAAAGGTTATTTCACTCTAATTTATGGGTGAAAGGTAAGCCTCTGCATTTCATTCTTAATAGTGGAAGTTAAAAGAATTTAATCTCTACTAATGTTGTGAAAAGCCTAAATCTATCCATGAAGCCTCACCCAAACCATATAGTATTGGATGGTTGAGTCCAGGGAGAAACCTCCGTGTCACCCACCAATGTCTTCTCTCATATACAATACAACCTTTCCAAGATGAGGTCTTATGTGATGTGGTCAATCTAGATGTTTGTGATGTACTCTTTGGTCAGCCATTCATGTATGATTGATGTGGTATATATAAATCAAGAACTAGAAGGATCACTCTCACTCTTGGAACATGGCGTTATAGGGTACCAGAAGTACCACCTTCTACATCTGTCTCTTTGATTAGTGCCAAGAAATTTGTTCTCATGGTGATCAAGCCATAGGAATCTAAAAGGGATAATGTTACAGCCCTGAATACACAAATAAGACAAAAATAGAAGCAAATAGATACCAAGCTAAATAATTTCATGACCTTCCATCCATAGACTGATGGTCAGACAAAAATGGTGAACAATCAGGCCCTGCACAATTCCATAATCACAATCCCTTCCAAGTATGCAACTAGAATCAAATAGAAGTACAAATAACACACTTGATGAAAAATCTTGATGCAATGGGGAATATTTCTTCTCAAGGAGGGAGTAATGATCCTGACAACAACTCAGATGACAATTCGGGTGATGGGTCCACCCCGATTGATGGCAGAACTTCTGGGAGCCATAACTTTTACACCGTAGCTCTAATTGACTCACCGTTTGAACCATTGGAAATATAATAATGAGGGGAAAATTTTGAGATGGTATGGATATTTTATTGATGAAGTTTTATCCCATAAAACCTAATAGAAGTGTCCTAAATTTCAATTTTAGTAGTGTAGTCTAAAAATAGTAAGTTTTTAAAAATAGTAATTCCTCAAATTTTGTATTATTTTAAATCATGGAAGTTGAACCAATTCATATCCCTCAGGATTTGTGACCTTACATATCCTCCCCACACCTCCAAAACATGTATAAATTAAGATTTAACCCAAAATAGAAATTAGACATCTCTTCTCAGAGATAAGCATATGTTTGGATATACAAATTTGATGAATAAAACATCTCTCATCAGAGATAACATTATTTGAATTGTTTTGTTCTTGTTTCTTGAATTATCTTTCAGCCAAAGTTTTAATGTTTTATATCAGATATGGAATGCACTCGATAGATAGATAGGTTTGGGTTTGGCCAAAATCATTCAGGATTGGAATGCACTCAACAAATAGGTTGAAGCTATAGTCCAAGATTTCATCCTTTCTACACAACCCTCTCAGTCCCCTACTTTTGAATCATAAAAGGTTTTAAAATACACCCTCAAGGTTCCCCCAATGGGGTCCACCCTAAGAAATCCCCGTTATAGGTAAGAGGAGAAAATCACCCTAGAATGATCTTCCCCAGAGAAGTGGTTGAAGGCCCTAGGAACTGTACTCAAGCTAAAATTTCACAAAAAAAATTGACAATGGCCACATGCAATGGGCATAGATATGTTTAAAACAAGTGACATAAATATGTTGTAAAAAATTCTGAGGGGAAAAGCACAATAGTAAATAAAAACTAGCCTATCATGCATGATAAGAAAAATGTTAATTAAGAATAAAAAAAATTAAATACTAATCTACACCATCCATATGTATCAATGTTAGATCCTTTTAAAATAGAAAATACATGTACCAATGTATAATATATGATTAACTAGCAAGTCATGTGTAAGCGATATAAATAGATAAACATGATAATGTTTTCAAAGAAAAATATAAATTTTGATAGTGAAACCTATGGAATAATATGCCTCCAATATTGGCTTGACCACTAGGTAGGGGAAAGCCAAAAATTTACATGTCCACATGTAACGTGTATGTCATGCATTGCACTCATATAGTACAAAAAGAATGCGTGTATGAAAATAATATGCCATATATCAAACATGTGATAAAGAAAACTATGTAAATAGTATAATTCATACATCAAGTGATGGTTAGGTCTTTATTCTTATTTTTTGAATATTTTTAATGTTTTTGTATTTTTTGAGATATTTGATTTATTTATGTTTTTAATTTATTTTATATAGTCAATTAAAGGTAAGTGGAAATGGCTAAAAAAATTTATGATTGGAAGTGATAAGAACATTAAAAAAATGTGTTAAGGCATAGTGTGCAATATATGTGATAACATGAAAATGTGGATAAAGTGAAAGCAAGAAATATTCCCCCATTATATATGTGAATTGAAATAATTTGAATTAATAATATATCTAGAGATATGCATTTTCATTCCCCTAATGAGAGAAAATCAATATGTGGCCATGTAATATGTTGATATAAATGTATGTGATCTTGTAAGCTCTATTGAATACATAACATACATAAGTATTTAATATGTAAGAGTGAAAACATATAATGTAACCAATGATGTGAAATATATTAAATTTAGGATAAGTTTTAGTGATGTTTGAATAGGTGTAAAAATTAACAGGTATGGTCAAAGTGAAAATAAAGCCAAGGGATACAATAATGTTTAATGCAAACATAAATGAGTGTATGCATGTAAAAAGATATGAATAGAATGGATGATCAAACTAAGAGGTTACATATAATAATTTTTTTTAAGATTAATGTAAAATAGTTCAAGTGTATGCCTATATTTATGGACTACATCATGTATGTCATAACCATAAATTTTAATTATGCATTTATCATCTATTGAATCCTCTATTGATTTATTATTCAAAATATCAATAATTTGATTTTCTTCATGTTTATTATAATCATCACTATTTTACCAATCCTATTTATTATCATAATCAAAATCATTAATGTAGTCATTATCTTGAGATACATATAATTTATTGGGATTTTATTATTCTTCATTTGTCCTTTATTATCAATCTCTTGATTTAAATGATCTAGATATGAGGAAATGTTTTATTTTTTGGCCATTGAGAATCAAGTTTATGATGTTAGCCTTGTTATGTACATATTAATTTTAATCTAATTTCTTTGTGAAATGTGATTTATTGGTTTCCTTTTTCATAAGTACACTCTCTTTTTTATCATGTGCTTATTTTTTTAAGTTGTTCTTTAATGATTCTTTTTTTCTTTTACCAATTAGTCATTATGTAATTTTGTTTGTAGTTTTTGTTTTTATTTTCCATGAGTTCTAACTTATTTTGTTCCATTTGTTACTTTGAAAATGTATCCTCAATTGTATTTAGTTTCTTGATTATAGAAGATGTATCTAAAAATGGTGGTGTTTGAATGGATATATGTAATGAAAAATCCCCACTATTAATTAGTTTTTGCATGATGTTTTTCAAATCCTATCACTATTATGTATTGATGCCCCAAAATTTAATGATAAGTATTTTTTTTAAATTTCCTTAAATGGTGCATAAGAGGCCACACTCATTTAATATTTTATCTTGAAGTCCTATTAATATTTAGTGAACTTGTTGACCCATTTAACCTATAAATATATTGTTCTTAACCCATTCTTGATATGATTTATTTTAAGGGAAAATTTTATATGATGGGAAAGCAAAGGTGATATTAAAAATAACATAAATTTTTTTGTGGATATGGGCAATATTATCCTCATGTGATATGATATTTAGACATATTTGTTTTAGGATCTCCTTTATGGACTTTGTCATAATAAATGTTTGATATATAATTTATTCACAAGGACAAACCTGTGGTACTTATGATTACATTTTTATGCACTAACCCTTAAGATGATGCATATGAGGTGAAGGGGACTGAGGAAGAACATGTTTACTACCTATAATTTGTATTATAGGATGGATTACCTTACCTCTTTGAATAATGAAGGCATAGACTATATAATCAAATATAGGTTATTATCACATAATAGGGGTGGGATGGGAACTATCACAACCTTGAGGTTAAAATATAAAACCCTATAAGGATGAAATACTAAGGGAGACCTATGGTTTGACATAGTTTTAAAAATGTATGAGTTTATGAATATTTTTTACCCTATTTTGGATTAAGATAAATTAATTAATCAAAGTTTTACTTTTCTTGTTCTTATTTTAACATTAGTAAATTTTCATCTACAAGTTTTGATGTTTCTTTCTTTATATCCTTATTATTTACTTATTCCTATATTTTCAAGTCCTTAATCCATTTATCCTTAGATTATTTTATTTCTCTATCCACCTTAGCCTTCTTTTTTTATTTTTCATCCTACTGCACTTTATCCTACCTAACTTGTTTCAAACCTATTTTATTGTTTAAGAAAGTCATACTTCTTTTTCTATGCATTCTCCTTGCTAATTTAATCTTATTTTATCCTTTTATTCATATTGTTTGAAGTGAAATATTCCCTTTTTGGACCTCTAATTTTGGTTGATCAAGATATCAAAGGGTTTATGCCTGTGTAGGTGAATAGGGTGAAATAGGTAGGGAAGATTAAATGGTGATTTTTGAAGAGGATGGAGGTGTGGTATGAGGAATAGACTACTAAAATTTAGTAATTTGGTGTTTAGAGATAGTGTCCTTAGGTCTAAAAATTGGTGAGACTATAATTATATTATAGAAATCCATTGAATGAGCCTCCCATATTTCAACTTCATGTTGGGATCCATCTACTAAAATTTGTGAAATTATGAATTTTTCATTCACTTGGAGACTACAAGTGTATTTGTACATATCCTATTGTGAGAGATTTTATTACTAGTAGCCTGAAGCAACTAAATTTTACATTAGCTTATTCTTCACCATATTATAATGAGATATGTGTCTTTGGGTCTCTCAAGTTGTGCTTAGTCCCTTATGCTATTTATTATATCATGCTTGGATATTATGTAGTTATCACCACTTGTGATTTAAATATAAAGGTTTATGCCTATTCCTAAAATAGATATTGTAATTTTTCTTCACCTATTCCTTTGTGTAATGTGTTAATAAAATGGATGCCTATGGCATAAGAATTTAAACCTATAGAACAAAGAGGAAATTGTTTTGAACTTGAAATGTTTGAACAACCTTCTAAAATAAAAATTATTTTTTCTCCTCTTTATCATATGTGTCATTCATGACATTATCAATCAACACTTTATACACATATTTTTGAGTGACTCTAAAATTCTCAAGATCATACTCAAGCATGATAATGTGAATCCATGAGTCACTCACGTATGGTGTTATTATTTAGATCCTATTACTTGGTGGTAGAGTTGAATGTAAAATAGGTGATTTGTATTTGGATGATATATCCTCTACTATTTATGCCAAAGGTTACATTGGTGTGTGAGTTGATATTTCTATTAGGTGCATGTTTGAGCTTGAGTATGCTTAGATCTAGGTGGTATGGATTCTAAATATCAAACACTCCATGAAAATAAGTTATTTTTATATATAAATTCTAATTGCGCCATATGAATGTAAATAAATAAGGGAAGTATTATTGTTTGTGACTTATATAGCTTATGAAACATAATCTATAATCTATTTTGGAGTTTAGTAATGACTTCAATAAGATGAAGGCATTCTATTAAATTGATGAGCATGCATGGATTAACTCATATCATTCATGAAAATCTAACCACATCCTAAAATATTTCCAACTATTATTTAATGTTTTCCTTATCATGGGCATATCAGGTTAAGGAATGCATTGTCTATCTAGTAATCTACATCATGAGTTATTTATCCCTCAAGGGAAATCATTAGTGTAAAATAGAAAAACAACACCAAAAATCATTACTAAAATGAATTGGTTATGCCAACCAATATGTTTTATGGACTAATTTTGATCTTAGATGTGATAAATGAAATTTAATTGAATTCATATCCAAATATTAACATTTAGTGTGTAATATTAATTATTCCCCTTTTTACCTTCTTAGCACCTTTTATTGTCCACTAATATTGGTGTATATGCATTATTTACAAACCCTAACTAGTGTATTAGTAAAATATGTGATGGGAAATCCTATAGTTTTTTTGGCATTCCAATCCTAAATTTTTTAATAGATGCATGGATTATTTGTCTTGTAAGTGTGAAGTGGATATCCCCTTATCAAC
>JARHVA010009219.1:192500-262500 GCA_037957365.1 Torreya grandis | reverse complement strand
CATCTTGGTAAACATATACATCTAGAATGTTGGTTAATGGGTTATTTTATAGGTACAATAGGTAAAATAAGTGAATCAGAGAAACACTCAATAGGAGATGATAAAAAATGAAGAATTATTTGTCTTATAATCTCTTTTTATACAAAATATAAAAATATGGATCATCATGATTTTATATCTTACATGACTTTTATCGATCCCATTATTCTTAGCCATTCCTTTTTACAGTCCCTCATTCACCCATTCACAACTTAATTAATTATTGTATAAGAATAATTATATCTTATTATAATATGTTTTGAATGGTACTCCACAAATTAATTGTGTATAAATAAATCTTTCATGTTTCCTATTCATTTTTTATTTCTCATACCCATGGTTTCCCATCCTCTTTTTGATAGATGTTTCTAGAGTTGTCTATTCTCATTTATTGTATAGTATTTTCTCAAAATACTCTTGTATATATCCTATTTCAAAAATCTATAAAAATTAAAATATTATAAAAATCCATAAACATTAAAATATTCCAAAAATCCTCAAACCTACAAATATCCCCTTCCATAAAAAACATAAAAATTTGCATGGCTTAATATCCTACAGGTTCAAGTTTCCCCATTTGTGCCCATTTCTAATATGAAATCATTGAATAGTTGACATCTTGTTACTCTAAATTGAATTCCAGTCACTTGTATATAAGTGGCACATACTAAATTAATTCTTAGGTTATTTTCATCTCCTTGTGAGAACAACATCACAGAAGTAGGACCGACATCCTACAATCACTTTTTACAAGTTAAATTTCATGTTCTTGTCATTTTGTGAGCTTAACCATCTAATAAAAATCATTTAATTTCTTGTCTTAATCACATTTATCATTTTTTATGGACAATTTTCTATCAAATTAAAATGGTTTTACGTAAAACTAGACTATGTAGGCAATACTCAAAATTTTAAGGTCAATTTAGGCATCCTTTATCCCATACTCTCGATGTTTTTCAAGCATATATATTTCCATTTTGTAAATTTTATGCTATATACACTATCACAATTTTGAGATAATCCTTTCCTATTTTTCCTCTATAATATGTATTCTTAACTTGTCATCACTTGTATTATTTCTGAAATACCTAGGAGAACTATATCAGCCTGAGGTTTTTTTAGACTATACAGGGTGTGTTCAATACCAACCAATTTCTAAGGTCAACTTAGCCAACCTTATTTTATTTTTATCAACATCCATATTATTTCAATTTTATCATATCATTATTTAATCATTGTCTTATATTTCCATTCTTTAGTCTCTCATTACTATGAGCATTCTTATGTGCTCAAATTTTTATGGCTTCTAGAAAAAGTCATTATACCATTATCGCACATGTTTATGTCAAATTATTGACATCTAATCATTCATATCATATTTAATTTTTGTAATAGGTTAAATAATTGATATATTATTTCTAATAAATCAATTAAATTATTCAATTCACCTTGTTTTGGGATCATCAATTATCCACTGTATTCGAGGTGGATCATCATTCCAATCTCATAATTTTCACCCAATTTTAAGAAAATAAAGAATGCATCTTCTTATTCAGGATAGATCATGCCTAAACTAAAAAATTTATACCTATTTTATGAATTCAAAATTTTCCACTTATTTATGGATGTTTCCTTCCTAATTCTACCTTTAGTGGGGAAAATCAATTCATCATCATAAAAAATCAAAGAATTCAATCATTAGCTCAAGTGGTGTAATATTATACACAAGTAAATATTTTCTTCCATTCTAGATTATTAATCTCTTATGAATACCATCCAAAGGGTTCATCATCCATTCCTTGACTAATTTTCATTCCAATAAGATCTTTATATTTACATTCAATCTCTTGCACCTATTGGTTGGGAAAAACAAAACTACAATATCCTTTATTTCATCATTTAATTTATTATCCACTTATTTTTACACTTTTACTCAATATTTGAGAAGAAGTTACTTCATATTCATCTCAAAATGTCTTCTTAAATAGTGGAAATGTATAAACTCCATTTTTGTCACCTTTGTGTCAAAATTACAAAATGGAACAATTTCCTACAATTACATGCAAACTAGCCTAAAATCATCTATTTATCTAACGTACAATTTTGAACTCACCTTGGGGAACATGTATGTAGGATAATTCACCATATTAAATATATTTAGTTATTATTTTGGTCATTTTCTCTAGTTAACTATTCTAATCTGATTCAATTCACTAATTCTCCTTCTCTAATCAATTAATTTAAATATTTCCCCTTCTCTAATCATCTCCTAAATCATTCTTTTAATCAAATTCTCCACATTTTATTCATTAAATTGATATTTTTATTAATTTAATTAATCATTATTATAAATATAATTCTATTCAAATGGAATTATATTTTTATTTAAATTATTAATTCTCCCTTTTCATTCTCCTTCCAAAGGGAATCTACATTTGAGAAACAATCTTGAGATCCTATGAAACATCTTTTTGGGAGCCCACCAATTAATATATGAATTATTATGAAGGATTATTCTTCACCCTTCATCTTGGAGACAAGATGGAGGGCCCTTAATGAATCTTGTGAGACATTTAAGTAACCAATCTTTGTATAGAAAGATTATGAGATGTGTTAGTCCATGTATTAATTAGGAAAATGTCTATAAATAAGCATATAGAGCTAAAACATCAATCTTAATCCCTCATAGGGTGTTGATAGTGAATTCTAAGGGATATTTATGAAAGGGATACTACCAAACCTTCTAGATAACATCCCTCCTTCCAAGAGAGGCCAAGAAGTGTATTTTTCCTAGATTTGGTGCTCTAAGTCTATGTCAATGAAGAGTAGCATACTCCTTCATCATTTCCTAGTGAACCAATGGATTATGTTCACAAGTTTTATCAATCTGTGTAAATAGGTGAATATTTATGGAGATAATTATGCATGATAATATTACATAATTTAATCACTTTTATTTAATGTTGAGATTTTGTATTTATAACTTTCTCAAAAGGCTCAGGATCAACCATGATCATCCATATTGAGATCAAGATGTTTGGCCATGAATTGATTCAATTTTGAAGGGACAAGCCATAACTATTCCCATTAATATTTAGAATAATAGGACATTCATGAGGAAAGGGAGAGATTAATACTAATATTTTTTCCATTAAGGGATTATGGATGCCACCTAATTGATGATGTCATGGGATGATGCAGATTTGAGGAATGAATTTCTAATAAAAATATTTTCAATAACTTACATGGAATTTTAACTTAGGCTCTTGATTTGGTTTAGTTTTATTAAGTGGATTTAATTCATTTTTTGTAAATCATTGTAAATATATTTCATGCTTAATCAACCTAGTTAGAAATTTCATTTGAATGAGTCATAATTTGACTAAAGTATAATTAAAAAAGGTGTCAGTTGTATAAAGGACAATACCCTAGCTAGGGCATTATGCATGTGAAATAACACATGCATGTAATGTGTGCTACCAAATTATAAAAAATCAATGGTTAAGAGTGTTATTTTACATGTTCAAAGTTTGAATTGAGTTGATTTGAGAAAATATAATAATTACATAAAATGTATTTCCCCATTTAGGGATAGTCGATAGAGAAAAGATAGCATTTAGCTGCACATTCGGCCATTACTGTAATGTCCCTTACTTAGGGGCTCCCTTTTTCAAGAAAAAGCTCTGATACCACTATAATTTCCCTTACTTAGGGGCTCCTTTTTTCAAGCAAAAGCTCTGATACCACTGTGATATCCCCTTCAAACAGGGAATTTATAAACACAAACAGTTTTGAACAAAGATACAATCTTGTAGAATAAATTTAGATAAACAATAAACCACAATAAATCTCTTATCTGCCAATCAACTATTGTATCACTTATTCAGATAATTACAATTACAGTCTTCTCTCATACATATAAAAGAATATAAAAATATGGTCTTAAAACCCTGATCTTCTGCAAATCAAGAAGTTAAGCTTGAATCTAGATATCTCAGCCCACTATGTTAAACACACAGTCACCAGCGTCAGTCGATATACTGCCGACGTTGGTCACTATCAATCCTTCTTTGCTGATGTCAGTCTTCAGTCAGCCAATGTCAATCACTGGGGATCTCTATCTGTCGAGGTCAGTATCTATGTGGATCTATATAGACCTATACGAACTTCGTACGGTCACCAATTAAGCACAACCTACCTATTTTCAACCACTGATCTAAAAATATATGGATCTAATATAGAAGATCTCTATCTATATAATTTATTGAATCAACACTAAATAAAGAAATACCTAGAAAGCTCTGTGACAACTTCTGTATGAAATTACCTCTCAAATCTGTAAACCTCTGTGATAACTTTTGTATGAAGCTATCTCTCAATTTGGCAATAAATCACCTGATATCTCATAGCCTCTAAATCACACACAATGAAGAGTTGACATTCTCCACTACAATGGAATCCTAGAACCCTTGGCTCAGTCTTCACAGAAGAATTCTTCAATATCAAAAATCAATAATCAATGCATAATCAATAATGGCCTCCATGAGAAACTCTTATACCCTTAAAAAGATATGCTTGCCCTAATTAGGTTTTCTTAAATTATAATTAGGGTTTTTAATTAAAAATAGGCTAAATAATTAATATTTGATTAAATGAATCAAATATTAATATCTCCCTCAATACATGTCAGATCCTCAAACCGTTTGAAGATGGCGAACTAGGGAGTGATTCTGCACATGACCATACCAAAATAAAGGCACTCCGTTGCATGTCAAATATCCCTAAATAATATGGACTTAGGCCAAATGTGTCTAAAATAGCCTAAATGAAAGCCAACTATAGGAATTCTATAAATCGAAGCCAAGCCAATCTCCATCATGACCCTCTATCCATCCTATTAGCCTACGAAGGTCACATAATAGGCTAATCATCAAGTCTGTCAATGTCCACAAAAAAGGGGACATGACAATCTGCCCCTCTAAAAATTGCTTGTCCCCAAGCAATCTCGAAACAATGAACCACTCAATCCACCTGGATCCCAAATGTAGTTATGCTCTGCACAGTTGTAAATCAATGCAAGTACCTACAACATCATCAGAAGTAGAACAAAGAGGGACCCATAATCAAACTGGTGAATGTAACTCAACCAAACTCTAAAAGCACAACTACCATAGTCAAGAATGCATGAGAAATAAACTCTTAAAGTATGATAACCCAAGTAGAATGGACAACTCCAACTGCCAATTCCATCTACAAAAGATGGTGCCAATCCATCCCATAACTGATCCCTCTGTAAAGGTGGCACATCAAACGGTACCACACTATCATATGTGTGATAAGAATCAATCTAGAGACTCAACTCCATTGGTATCTCAAACTCATCAGAATCAGGTACTCCCAAATCTTGAACATGTGTGTCAACGTCAACATCATGCTCCTCAGCAACAACTGTAGGAATGTACTCACCACCAATCACCTCAATATACAAATAGACTGGGTCTGGGGCTGGTGAAGACTGCAAATGCTCTAACTCTATGGTCATTTCAGCCAAATGAAATTGTGACTCCTCATAAGCCCACTGCATACTCTCAAGAATCCCAGCAGCCACACCACTGTAATGTCCCTTACTTAGGGGCTCCTTTTTTCAAGCAACAGCTCTGATACCACTGTAATGTCCCTTACTTAGGGGCTCCTTTTTTCAAGCAAAAGCTCTGATACCACTGTAATGTCCCTTACTTAGGGGCTCCTTTTTTCAAGCAAAAGCTCTGATACCACTGTGATATCCCCTTCAAATAGGGAATATAGAAACACAAATAGTTCTGAACAAAGATACAATCTTGCAAGATAAATTTAGATAAATAATAAACCACAGTAAATCTCTTATCTACCAATCAAATATCTTATCACTTGTTTAGATAATTACAATTACAGTCTTCTCTCATACATATAAAAGAATATAAAAATATGGTCTTAAAACCCTGATCTTCTGCAAATCTAGAAGTTAAGCTTGAATCTGGATGTCTCAGCCTACTGTGGCAAACACACAGTCATCGGTGTTAGTCGATATACTGTTGATGTCGGTCACTATCAGTCCTTCTCTGTCGATGTCAGTCTTCAGTTAGCTGATGTCGATCATTGGGGATCTCTATCTGTCAAGGTCAGTATCTGTGTGGATCTGTATGGACCTATACAGACTTCGTATGGCTACCAATTAAGCACAACCTATCTATTTTCAACCCCTGATCTAAAAATATATGTCTCTAATACAAAATATCTCTATGTATATAATTTATTGAATCAACACTAAATAAAGAAATACCAGGAAAGTTCTGTGATAACTTATGTATGAAGTTACCTCTCAAATCTATAAACCTCTGTGATAACTTCTATATGAAGCTATCTCTTAATTTGGCAATAAATCAACTAATATCTCACAGCCTCTGAATCACACACAATGAAGAGTTGACATTCTCCACTGCAATGGAATCTTAGAACCCTTGGCTCAATCTTCACAGAAGAATTCTTCAATATCAAAAATCAATAATCAATGCATAATCAATAATGGCCTCCATGAGAAACCCTTATACCCTAAAAAAGATATGCTTGCCCTAATTAGGGTTTCTTAAATTAGAATTAGGGTTTCTAATCAAAAATAGGCTA
The DNA here is from genome assembly GCA_037957365.1 of Torreya grandis. NCBI lineage: Eukaryota > Viridiplantae > Streptophyta > Pinopsida > Cupressales > Taxaceae > Torreya > Torreya grandis. Next base: position 255,801 of record JARHVA010009219.1, on the reverse strand, counting down.
AATAATAAATATTTGATTAAATCAATCAAATATTAATATCTCCCTCAATACATGTCAGATCCTCAAACCGTTCAAAGCTGGTGAACTAGGTAGTGATTCCGCACATGACCATACCAAAATAAAGGCACTTCGTTGTATGTCAAATATCCCTAAATATAAGGGACTCAGGCCAAATGTGTCTAAAATAACCTAAATGAAAGCCAACTATAGGAATTCTATAAATCGAAGCCAAGCCAATCTCCATCATGACCCTCTATCCATCGTATTAGCCTATGAAGGTCGCATAATAGGCTAATCATCAAGTTTGTCAATGTCCACGAAAAAGGGGACATGACAATTACCAATGGACTGTTATGCCATTTGGCTTAATAAACGCCCCAACATTTTATCAAGCCCATATGGATAAAAAATTTAAAATCACCTCAAATTTTGTATGCTTATATATTGATGATATACTAATTTTTAGGAATTCTCTTACTAACCATTGCTCCCATCTCACTAAAGTTCTCAAATTGGTAGAAGATCCAGGAATTGTCTTATCAGATACAAAACTTTAGCTCTATAAGACTAAATGCAATTTCCTTGGAATGATTATCCAAGATTCAAAATTGAAAATCTAGCCACACATAAAAGAAAAGGTCATCAATTTTCCAGAAAAAACTTGATAAACCAAAGCTTCAAGCATTTTTAGGATTATTGAATTATTTAAATTGCTTTTATCCTAACTCTAGTGATGATAGGTTTATAATTCAATAACTTCTCTAGAAAAGGAAAGCATTCCAATTGAAGGATGAACATACTTTTGCTATCCATAAAATCAAAAATAAAGTCGCACTACTTCCAGAACTTCATATCCCTAAATCAGATACAATTTTGGTTTATATTGATGCCTCTGATATTTTATGGGGAGGAGTACTTGTTTATATATATCAAAATAAATTATTCATTTGTGAATTATATATTGGAGTGTTCACTAAATATGTTCTCAAGTGGATCTCTTTAGATAAAGAGATTTACACTGTAAAGAAGTGTCTAGAGAAGTTTATATTAAAACTTTTACATCTGCCAAACTTTGTTGTAAATTGTACTAGATTTCTGACCTTTAGAGAAAAGATCATGGTAAAAAATATGGTCATGGTAAATATATTAGATGGAAGGCCTTCTTTAATTAGTTTAACTTCTCTATAGAACATATTAAAGGTACTGATAGTATTACAATAGATTGGCTTAGTAGAAATCCACCTACTACACTAATGCATCAACCCATTCCTAGTTTTAACTTAACCAGAATCTAAAACCAAGGATTTGCTTCTATGAACATTCTTGTCTAAGAACAAATACTCAGAGAAGGGTTACATCTAAGATACACCTAGATTTCCTATATAGTAGGACAAGATCTGTAGATGTCTTCAGTAGCATCTATTCAAGCAAATTGTCATCAAAATATTGGTGTTATCACTATAGAAGGATTAAATAATGAATTTCTATTCTACTAGTTTACTGAGTTATTAAAACATCTTTTATGGACATGGTTGATAAAAATTAGGTCCTTACAATGAACATCTATATAGATGGATAACAAGATATGGTCCACATAATATCCATGAAGAAGAATATCATGATTAAGACATGGTCATTTGTATAATCATCTAAAGATAGCTAGAATTGAAGTCATACTTCTACATCACTCCTCACTGTAATGCATGTGAAGCTAGACCCCAACACTAGAATATTTCTAGTACCTTCCATCTAAGGTGTCTTTTTTAGCAGATAAGTGAAGATGACTTGCCAACTGAAGTGGAAGCAATGTTGGACCCACCAAGCTAGACGTCCTCATTTAGTGCGTCTAACAACATATCACTATAGATTAATTTTGAGCTATAAATGATGATGGGAGATGACACTACCTTGGCAAAAATTCTAGGTAGGACCTCCCAATTGTTATATATAAGACTCTCTTCTATAGAGTTATCATTGAAAAATTAATCAGCTTTAGAAATTTAGTAGCCTAGTCAAGTGTATGCTCTTCTCTTGTCCTTTTTGAAGGAACCTGAGAATCAAAAAATTGAGAAGACTATAGTATGTAATATTTGATTTGAGTGATAATAGTGAAGCCATAACCATTCAGGCCATGCCTACTATCATAAGTTTTCTGTAATCAAGAATCTAAGAAGAACAAAGGAGAAAGTGTCTACTGATGATAAAAAATTGGTATCATAGACACTACTAAACATATCTACAAGATTTATAATTTTATAAAGACTCTTATGTTTCCTTGCTTTGAAGAATTCTTTTGGAAAGTAATTGCATTGAGTCCCTGGCTGTAATTAATTGTCATAGGCCCTTTTTACTCTGCATCTTTATTTCCCTACCTAGAGTTTTCTCACTTACCAGAACCTTAACCTCTTATCAATAAAATTTGTAAAATCCCAAATGTCTTCTATAGTAGAGATTATTAATGAATATAAACTAGAAGGAATGTATGAACTTCCTCCTTTTATTCTAGAATAATTATCTGATTGTCTTGATATTGAAATTACTGAAGAAAACTTAGAAAAGGAAACCATCCTATATAAACCTCCAGCTATTAAAGCTTCACAAGTATATAAGAAATATGAGCTTTTCAAATCTAAGTTTGTTTATAATTCTACCTATTTATCTTTTGTTAAACCAAGAATTAAATCTATTGCACTCACTCTGAGTTATAAGCCCAAAAGAAATTTCTAGACAAATTTTCTCTCTCTTCTACTTGAACTTGAAATTAACTATATCCATTCTCATGAAGATGTCAAATTCACCCATTTTAGTCTTATTCATATACATATCACCCCTTTAAATCTTGGTAATATAAAACCTATTATATATTTAGCTTTATGTGATAGACACCAAGTCATTTTCAAGCATGTTTGTCAGCTATCAAGTCTTGGCTGCCTTAATGATGAAGTCATTTATTTTGAGTTTTATCAAACCTCTCTATCGCCTTCTGATTGAGGATGTAAAGAAGTAAATTTTGGATCCCTAGATTGTTAAGGTTTGTTTACCTCTCTATTTGGTTTAGAAATGTTTGGAGAGTTTAAATATGATTCTATAAATATTTATATTATGTATAATATGAAAAATACTAATCATCCCAAGATCTTAGAAAATCTACCTTATGCTCACAGACTTAATGAAACTGTCCAATTACAAAAAGGCCATATAGAGTCTATAGAAATTCCTTCTGATTGGAAACTTGACTAGTTAAAAAATGTTTCTCCAAAGATGAAAGGTCCGGCTATGGTGCATAAGAGTGATGGTAAAACCATAAATATACTTCCAAGATCCCTTTTTCTTAATAATTCTTCTATTATTTCTCCTTCTAGACCCTCTATCTCTTCTTCCAGGAGAGCCATGAAAATAGGTCACATTTTGATAGAAGATGAAGAGATAACTCAAGGACATTATCCAAAAGATTAGTTACCATGCACTTTAATGAATCTTCCAAGGGAAGATAAATTAGAATTCTATATAGAAAATAAGGTAAGTCTATATAGGGGTGGAAGGTGGCCTCCACATAAAGGAATTTATAAGAAGTTAGAAGGACTTGTCTAGTATTTTTTTGCAGCATTCCAAGGAGATGTTAAACCATCAAATGAGTTCAAGCATAGGAACTATATTTCTAGATTTAATTCTCATCTCTCTAAAAATTTAGATGACATTTGTAAAGATTTGTTATAAATAAGAAATAGTCTAGATAAACTAACTATTCTTGAAGACAATGCAAACCAAGTCTGTACAAATATGCAAAATCAGTTCTCTTCCATTGATATTAAATTAACAGCATTAGATGAGAGCCTTTATTGGTTAGTCAAGAAAGATCAGGAAGCTGAAGCACAAATCCCAGCCTTAACATATGAGGTTAATTTTGGTTCTAGTTTCAAGCCTCAAAAGAAACATCCCAATACTTCTTTGATGCAAAGCACCCATGTCACACTTCAGCCATGGTACCTAAATATAGATGATCTCCTAAATCCATTAAATGAGATATCTATCTAGTGTAATTCCATGTGAGTTATTATAGTCAATGCTCATTTAGATCTAGTAGGTACTACAGTCTTTGATTCAAAATTCTTTTGGGGGATTGTTACCCAATGGTGGGATTTAGTTAATGAGACTGAATAGCATGAATGAGTCCATCATCAGTCTGATCCTCTAACTACATTGTATCATTTATTAATCAATGATTTTGCTCCTCTAGTCAACAAATAAGAGTTAGAATCAAAGAAATGGCTTCTTAAAATGGAGCTTTGTGATCTTAAAAAGTTTGATACTTTTGCCAAGCAATTCAGATAATTGGCATATGAAAGTAAAAGCTTTGGATCTACTGAGATCAAGTTAAAGTTTTTACATGCTTTGCCTTATAATCTTATCAATAAAGTCATAGCTTATATAGATATAAATAATTTAACCATTGAATATCTATCTCTTTCTGATATTATTGGCTTTGCCAAGCAACAAGCCATGTAATTAGTCTTTAAGACTAAAACTATCCAAAAGCTTACGAAGCATCAAGCATCCCAAATTGCTCCTATTTTGCCAAAAATATCCCCTTTTGGCTGTCAGCCATTTATTCAACCTCATAAATTGAAAAATAAGTGCTGCCTCATCTTTCCTTCAAGCACCTCTCTTTTTCCCACAAACTTTCATATGCTCCTCCATAACATTTTCTTAAGAAAAGTCGTACTCCCCTTCCTCAAGGAAAACAACCTATTTGCTATATTTGCCACAAACCTGGCCATATTGCCCCAAAATTCCATTATAAGAACCCTATTGTTAAATCTATTTTCACCTCTAACATAACCATGTGGTGGGATATAATCAATTCTGATGAAGATCTTTACCTTCAGGATGACATCTATGAACCAATTCTAAATGATTTCCTTGCTAAAGATTTTGAAGATGATGAAGATGCAGATGCTCTCAAATCATTAGCTAATGATTTGGAATAACAACTCACTAATATGCAATGGACCTAACATCATGACTACTCATAGCTTCCATATGAAGCACATAGCAACTAGTCTCATCACCACCAAGAAGTCCCAGAATGAGACATCTGACCAAGGACTAGAGGACAAAATAAGAGATAAGAAACTACTAGAGGGAGACAACCCTCTATGCCCAGAATACCACCAACTTTGCAAAGGCCTCAGCATCCTACTTTGTAATTTTAGAGCTCTTTCAAGCCTAGTGCCTCTTAGATGAAAACTAAATTCACTTGTATAGAACCTCCAAGAGAAATACCAGAACCGATAATAGAGCCATAGTGGGATGTTCTATTACCCACACCAATAGAAGAAGAAAAGGATGAAGAAGTAGAAAGATATTTCTACTCAAACCAAGATTAATATCAAGGTGAATGTAGTAACCGGAGAGAAGAAGAAGAAGAAGAAGTCATCTACTCTGAGCAATCTATTGTATAATACATTAGCCTAAATCAACACCTGTACATGATAAGTTTGAATGATTTAACATCTTTTACTGATTTTGGACTAGATTATGTGTTGTTATAGGATATTGATTAGATTGATAATTAAATAAAAATACTGATATGAATTATATGTCTACATTTCCCCCTATTTTATAAGTCATGGTGAGACATTCGATCGAAACAATGTCTTTTCAAAGAATGAAAAGGTCACTATAATCAAAAGAAATAAATTTATTTCCCATTTTTCATTTTTAACATTTGCATGAATTATGGAGAAATAGGTTTAATAAACTCCTCAAACATAATTTTCATGACCCATGATGCCCCCTCAAGGGGTTGATGGAAAATTTGAAAATATCTAATGGGTGGGCCCTCAAGCAGAAGAAATAATAATCATGTTGATTTCAATAAAAGAGGCTAAAAAATGGAGCAATTAAAAGAAATTTGGAGGAAAAATGGATGAGGGGATAAATAGTATCCCAATAGAGATAAAATTATGAAACTATAGCACTAGGGGTGAAATTTTTTAAAAATTAAAATAATTCATTTGACCCTTAACTATAGTAATTTCTAAACTATGCGATTTTTGTGTGTTAGAGCTGAGAATAATGGCCAATATCTTGCACCACCATCACCTTAGAGAGTACATGAGAGATTACCAGTGACAATCATGAAGTATAGCATCAATAGGTACCATTCTTAGTATTTGTGTTTGTCATTTATTTCATTTATTACATGTATGAATGTGGTAGTTTGGTGATCCCACCATTTTCCTAGTTTGGAAAATGGTGAGTTCACCTGTGAAAATCATAGGAATGCCACGACATTAGTAATCCCATTGACATTTAGGTGGGATCATGGGTCAAAATGGTGAGATCACCAAGATAATGGTGAAATCACATTTTTTGGGTGGTTTTTGGCCTATCAAATGTCAATATTACCAAGATCAGTAATATCACCCTGCCAATTAGTAGAAATGACCAACTAAATGATGAGGTCATGAAAATTAATGGGATTAACATAAAAATTAGTTAGAACATCCTACTAGATGGAAATATCACCAAAATAGTGTCAAGAATACAGGAATAAAATATAATGGGGATCATATGAGATTAATCTAGGACCAAAATTAGAATAAGAGAGATAGAGACATAGAGGATTAGTCTAAGCCTTAAAATTAGAAGAACTCAATGAATAATAAGAAAAATATTAGAGTTGATGCCTTATGTTTGATTTTTAGGATTGAGTTGTGGTCATCACATCATGGGATCAACACTCCTGAGTACTGTGTCAATAGGGGATGATGATGGATGAGCTTTTGGGCATTTTAGTAGAGTAGAGTTATATCACTTGGCTCGATTGCTAGTGATCCATGCATATAGAGCTTACTTCTCAACACTAAAAAAGATGTGGCACTTAGATACCTATAATTTTAATGTACGAACTTGGGAGACTATGATGACACTGGAGGATAAATACCATATTTTATGGGTGCTTATATGAGGACCCAAGTTTACTTAGATGGGGGTAGGAATATAAGTCATGCTAGATGACCTACTGAGGGTAGTGGATTAAGATATTTTTTATTACTTTATAAAAATGGACATGCCTGAGGATTTATCTTGGCCCCCATAACGCTGAGTAATACATGGAATAATTATCCTAGAGGTGGTGGTATTGATAACTCTTATCAATGGCCTTCTATTACCTAACAACAGTGGATGGTTAGGGTTGATTGATGTGATGAAGTAGTTTTTTTATCAAATAAAATAATTTACTTAGTGACCTTTGATTATTTCATAGATATATAGGGATTTACAAATTATTGCATACAAGGGAGGGTGCATCATAGACCACAACACACTAGTACAAGTATGGGTCTAGGAGCACACAACCATTGTGAGGCTAGTGAGGCCTAGATATTCAAGGTAAATAGATGATCCTATAGCTTAGTGATGGTAGACTATAGGACCAAGTATATAGGTAAATTTTGGGGACATTCCTTACTATAGGGAAGTAATTAATGAGATGGAGGATGGGGATTTTATTTGGTGCCCCTTCTTAGGGACATAGTGGATATGGGTAGACTTTTTTGTGATCAAATATATGATCACTCCATACTACATTAGAAGGTATCATGACTATGTGGTGGAGAGATATATGTTAGATCAATTCAAATGATAATTTAGTATGCAAAAACATCATAGAGTGTCCACACTACTTCACACATGTGACTAGGGAGATTAGGGAGTTCTGACTACTAGTGCCTAGGGTAGAAGTAGTGATAGATTATGATAGGGTGGTCCATGCTTTATGGGACTAATTCATAGGAGTGATAGATACATGTGTTAATAATGCATATGAAACATAGTGGATTAGAGTGTAACCCATCTAATTGATGATGCCATTACCCTAGAAACCAATCTTATGATAGAGATGGGTGAATATTAGGAGAGATTGGGGATAGGCCCAATCATAAAAATAGGGTCAAGTGATATTAAATGTATTCATTCCATGTGCTATTCCATTATAAGTTGTATAACATCAGGGATAGTAGGATCTTATAGAAGATGTAGAGATGTCTAAGCTAGACAGACATGATGTGGACACGGGAGATGCCCTAGGTGTTTATGGAAGCCATGGGATACATTAAAAATAGGTAGTGATCTCTAGGATAGGTACATGTGGGGTAGGGACCTTTGGCATAGGGAGGTCTTCAACAGACCAATATTTGATTGACAGGTTCTAGAGTGAGATTAATACATGCCTCTTAGAGACTATAGGTATATAGCATACTTTGTTGGGATTTAGGCACAGTTAGGTACTACCCAAGGAGAGACCACTAGGATATAAATTCTCATGATATATATGGATGTATATATCATGGGTTTTGGTGGATAGGTTACATAGTTAGTATCATTTCAAGCCTATTTATTCACATGTGATGAATATTTTGTGATAGTAGTTAGTGAGTGGGATTTTGCTTGGGTAGAGGTGGAGAGGCTACCATAGGAGAGGGATGAGGCTCATTGAGCTAGGATAGATACAGGGGTAGAATCAATTAGAGCCTTGGTCTATTTGATTTCATCTAAGGTTGATGTATTACATTCAAAGGATAATTTTTTACATGTAATGTATGATATATCCTATTAGAGGTGGGCATAAAAGTTGACAGTTCCTACACAATGGAGAGTGGCTTCCTATAAGGAGTATATGAAGTCACAATAGACTATTTGTACCTCTAGGTATATACATGAGACATATTTTAGGTGGTTAGTGATACAACCAAATTCAAAAAGGGTAGTAAAGGGGCCTCTACCACCACATCCACCAATAACACCTACTTCTGATATGGGTCAAATTTTTTAGTAGAGTCCTCCCAAGGATGAGCATGATCATATCTAATTATTTGAGTTGTCTTTATTATGCTTAGGATATGTATAAATATTCTTGTGATGTATAATACATGATATATATATATATATATATATATATATATATATATATATATATATATATATATACATATATATATACATACATACATATATATACATATATATATATATGATTTTTATTTCTATCTTATGCTTAATTTTACATGGACTCTTAATATTATTTTATTGTCACATGATGTTTTCATTTATATTACTCTTTTTTATGATATGTTTGGATATGATAGTTTTCGGATATGCACACCCTTAGTTAGCATATGGATGTTGATGTGTTTGTACTACTTCATGTATGAGTAGATGTTAGAATATAATTTAGGAGATTTACATGTCAAACTAATAATATAAAAAGTCAATTAGGCTCACAATGTATGTCAAGAGATGCACATCTTTCATGGGATCTTGTTTATTTCCAAAGATGGCAGAGGATACAGCTTGTGTTATGCAATGGGTATGGTGTGTTTACAAATGAAATTCAGTGCTGCATTGACTTTTTTATTTGAATAACTTGGTGTTTACTACAGTAAATTGAAACTATGTATCATAAGTATGAATAACTTATAATAATATTATCTTTCTAGTGTAATTGGCTGGTTTAAATGTAAATACTTATAACTAAGGATAATGATAACAATCAACAAAACTAAAGTTACAACTATTTATATTTAAATAAAAAATAAAAGAGAAAAATAAAAATACAAAAGTGTAACCTAACTTAAAAAAATATATGAATAATCAAGTTTTAAGTAGGCATAAGGGTGAATAAAAGCAAAGCAGTAAAAAATTATTCAAAAAACCTTAAAGTAAAATATGAATAAGCAAGATCCAAGTGTTTTAAAAAGATCTACTTGGAAAATAAAAAATTAACAAAATAAAAAAAAATACAAATGTAAACAAATCGATCTTAAATGAAAACTAAACTAAAAACATTTATAGAATTCACTAAAACACAAAATAATATAATAAATAAGACAAAATAGTAAATCAAAAGACAAAAATAAAGGCATAACAAAACACCAAGAAATAAATTAAAAAATACTAATAAAAAATGATCAAATAATTAAAAATAAAAATAAAGAAAAAATAAAAATAACTTATCAAAACAATAATGAAAATAAAATAAAACACTAATAAACAAACAAAAAGACACAACACAATGTAAATACAAATGAATAATAAAACACCAACAAATAAATTGAGAAGTAACAAAACACAACAAAATAACAATAATAGTAAAATAGATGCACATAAACAAGGGTTAATCATATTGTTATTGAAAATAAACAAAAATTTAATTGCCCATGAATATACAATAGAGGCATTATGCTTTATGAGAGGGTGACCCATAAGCTAATAAATAATGATGTTGGTATAATAAGACAAGAATAATTTAGAGAATGTTGCCACAAATGACTATGGAAACAACAACACAAAACAAAAGTGTGGAAAAAATAATTAAAGGAAGGGGTGGTCAAGTTGACTCTAGATGTACAAGGCAAGTTGATGCTACCTACATAGTTCCATGTATGCAAGATCCAACATGAAGTTCAGGCCAAATATAGTTCTCCTGGGAGATGGAATGGAAAAATAATGATGATTAAGAAAAACATTATTTTATTATAGAAAAATAAAGAGATGGGCTCACAAAATGGTGAGAGTGTAAGATCTTTAAATGGATCATAAAATGGCAAGAGCGTGGGATGAAAATAAACAAAGGCTCAAGATAATGTTTTTGTTCTTTTTATTAATTTGTAATGTTTTTATGTTTTTAAGATAAGAAATAGAAATAAAATATTAAAAAAAGGTACAAGGAAACTACCTAACTAAGGATATGCACTTCCATAAGTAAGAGTTCAAATAATAGCTAAATTAGTTGTAACAAGGAGCATGCATATAAATAATGGTATAAGAAACACTTAATTAAGGATTTGTACATCCAAAGGTAAGTATAATAGCCAAACTAGTTGTAATGACACACATAATCTTATCAAGGAAATAATGCCCACCAAATAATAGAAAAATGATAATAAAATAGTATGCAACACTAAGTAAATCTGAAGAACTAATCAAAAGGCAAAAACCATGTGTTGACATATCCTTATACACTTATATATAAAAATAAGTTACGAGATACTATTCAGGTTGAACTACTTTGTAGAATGAGAACTGAGTGTGTCTAGAATGCCTATGAATCATAATCAAGATAATAATTAGCTTAGGGAATATAACTAACCAATTTACAATGGTCCAAGGTTTTAAAATAGTATTGTTCTTGGTAAAATGATCCAGGGTACAATGGTCTAAAATGGAATGAAAGTGAGTCTAGTGGAATATAAATTATCCAAAGTGTCAATCATCTAGGTGTACAATGGTCCAGAGTTATAATGGTTTAGGGTAGTAAAATAATCTATTTCATGGTATAATGATTTGAGATTAAACAAATTAGAATAAAAATGGTCCAAATAAGGATGGTCCAATGTATAGTGGTAGAATAAATGACTTTAAAACAAGTTGCTCTAAGTAAGGGATCTTGTAGATAATGGTTAAAAAGAATGTTAAGTATAGAATTGCTTGAGATGTATAATATTCATGGGTTTTGAGATCTCTTCACCATGTTAATTAGCTAATTGGTATGCACCTGATCCATAATTTACTGTGACTACATAAGGCCCAACCAATTGGGTTAAAAATTACCCTTATCACATTCAAAATTAGTGTTCTTTTTATTTTCCTTTAAAACCAAATCACCAATTTAAAACTCCCAAGGGAGAATGCACTTGGTATAGATTCTATGCAATTTGTTCTAATATGATTTCAAGTTATCCGGGGCAGCCAAATGCTTACCATCAAGGAGCTTGAGATTTTTCATCCTAGAAACTCTATAATCTTTGTCATCTTCAATGTTATCCAAGGATACCTATAGTGAAGGTAACTTGATCTCAACTAGGATAATAGCCTCCATGTCATATATAAGGGAGTATGGAGTGGATCCTATTGAGGTTCAATGACTAGTGCAATAAACCCAGAGGGTAGAAAAAATTTTCAAGTGCCAATTATAACCAGTGTCATTAAAAATATTCTTCAAGATTTCAATAATGGTTTTATTAAATAAATCATCTTGATCATTTCCTTTTGGGTTATATTGTGTATGTATCTTATGCTTTATGTCAAACTTAGTGAAAATATATTTAACATCTTAGTTTAAAAATTATCCACCATTATCAAATATAATGTGGGTTTGGATACCATATTTACAATTGATATGGTAATACATGAGTAATTTTTAGGAGATTTTAATAAGAAACTAATACTCTTTAGCCTTGCTAGAAATTTGTATCATGGACCCAATTATCACCATCACATCAGCAAATCTATTATTGGCCTATGGTACCTGCTCAAATTATAGGGATTTGAAGTGATTCTTGAGATTGTCCATAATATGCTTGTAGGGTAAAAACTTGTCATCTTGAGTTTGATATTGATATTTGATTTGATTTATAATGAATTGAGAATACCCATATACCATTGATTGTTGGATATCTCACTATACTACAAGATGATGTTTTGTAATAAGGGCTTCATACTCAACCATATTGTTTGTACAATGAAAATCAATGTGAAATGCTTTAGGAATTAGATCCCCTTATAATGTAATCAACAAAATGTTAGCCTTGAATCCATTGAATGTAAAGGAGACATCAAAGTATAACATCCACTATTTTGGTTATCATAGATATTCTTCTATTATCATAATAGAATAATTTTGAAAATCAAGTTTGAGTGGTTGAGTATCTATGATAAGATCTTTATCAAGTTAATTTGCAATAAACTTACCCTTGGTAGCCTTGGTTATGGTATTCAACATCAACATCACTTAATATCGTGACCCATTTAGCCATGAAACCTATGAGAGTTGATTTAGACAATAAATATTTGAGAGGGTCCACTTTAGTAATAATAATATTTTTATTATTCAACATGTAACATCAAAACATCTGGGAGGTAAAAACCATTTCTAAACAAGTATTATCCATAGGTGTATAGTTATGTTCATATGCCACATGTGTATGAATCAAATATTAGACCACATGTTCCATTCCATGTTCATGATTTTGGGTCAAGGGTTCCCCCAGTGCATGTTATGAAGCTATAATATTAATAAATAATGGTTGTCCAAGTATTGGTAGTCTCAAAACTAGCAAGTTGTCCAAGTTTGTTGTGAGTTTTGAAAATGATAATTGACATTCAATATCCCATTAAAAAGTGACCCCTTTCTTTAATATTTGTGTAAGTGGGTGGAACTTATCTTCCATTTGTGAAATTAACTTATGAATAGATTGAATATTTCATTGTAGGCTTTAGATTTGTTTGAGATTAGAAGGTGAAGGCATTTCTAAAATGACCTTCACCTTAGTAGGATCCACTTCAATCCATCTTTGCGACATAGTTAATCCTATAAACTATCTTGAAGTGATGTCAAAGACACACTTCTTAGGATTTAGATGAACTTGGTACTCATAAAACCTCTCAAATATTCTCCATAGAACATCAAGATGTTTGGCACATGTTTTTGATTTTTCTATGATGTTATCTACATAATCCTAAAAATTTGACATGATAAATTTTTGGCAAAATTCCAATTACTAATCTTTAACCCAAAAGAAAAATACTTGCTTTGATACTAGAATTTGATGGAAATGAGTATGATTATTGGTGTATCAAAATGATGAATTTTTTGATAGGAAAAGATTTGTGGGAGATTATTGAATCAGGTTATGCAGAGCTAGCTGATTGGAATGCCCTTACAGTAAGTGATAAAACAAATAAGAAGGAGGCTAAGAAGGACAATGATTCCAAGTTTTTGAAGTATTTTTTATTTTTGCAATTCCTATTTCTTTTGTATTATTAGTATTACATATATTTGGCTGTGATTTAATTTTATTTAAAATTCTACATCTGGTATATGTCATGGAAGATGATAGTCATAGAATTTTGATAGTTGTATCCAAAGTTATTCAATATGAATGACATGACTTAGTAACAAAATTTTCCCCATGATGTGGTGAAATTTATTTTGTGTTGGTCTTCTTGGGCTACTTTGATCTGATGATAACCCAAGAATCCATCCATAAGGGAGAACATCTCTTACCTATTAGTAGATTCAATATTCATGTTGATATTAGGTAGAGGAAAATTAGCTTTGGGACATGCCTTATTACTAACTCTAAAATCATTACAAAGGTGTATACCATGTGGATTATTGTTTATTAGGACTATGCTTAATATCTATTTAGAATATTCCAGTGGTCTAATGAAGCCAAATCCCAATATTTTCTCTAGTTATACTTGTACAAAAAGTGTGATGCATGAGTGCATCTTTCTCAATTTATGTTTGACTAGCTTAGCATATAGATGCACAATAAGTCAATTTTAAACTAAGCCGAGGTCTAGTCTTTGTATGTAAAAATAATCCCATGCAAAGATATAAATATAATCCTTTAAAATAGTGATAATGTAGTCACAATCTTAATTATTGAGGGAGGATCCAAGATAAAGAATTTTGAGATCTTCATAACTTCTCAAGTTCACTTCAGTGGTTTTTTATATGAGTGTAGAACCATATTCTATAATAGTGGGTATTGTTTTATTCTAATCATTTTATTTTGATTTAGATTATTTTTATTCTTCCTAAATTTTTGTATAATGAGATGGACAACTAGAAAATACATCTAGAATGTCAAGATATATAAACTCAAATAATTTATGTTATTCTGATGTGATATTAACACTGGATATAGATCTAAGATTTGGTAGACACTAGGCATATTTTGGAGGTGACAATACTTCCACATTGAAGAGTGCTTAAAATATGTTTTCAATCAAGGGATTGTCTTTTTATTTACTATTTTCTTGATCAACAAGTGTCACAAATATTTTTTCACCTGAAGATCTCAATGTTTTATATTTTTCATAATCAAGAAAGTCTACCTGATCTCTAAAGTAGGAAGAAGAAACCAAAGATAAGTGAAATCCTTGATTATAATCATCAATTGGAAATCCATCTTTGAGACCCATATACTCGGTAATAGATTCCTCATTTTAAAATTCATCGAGGGGTGTAATAGTTTTTTTTTGGTCCCACCAAATGAGGTCAAGATGACAAAGGCAAAGGGGACAATGGGATGTGATATTCATAATGGAGTTGGAATCAAATAGGTTAGTGTCAAAAAATTCATCATAAATTATATAATGGGATGTTGCATCACTACCAGAGTCTTGTTGCTAGTTCATTCATAAGAATCACTATAAAAATACATGAGGTCACACCCCAAGTGATATAAATATAAGACCTTGACTCATATTAGGTTTACCAGATGATAATGGCTCTAGGATTCCTTGATCTCATAACCCAAGTAATTTACCTGTATAATGAAAGTTATCTATAATCTTATTAGAGATAGGATACTTGGTAATCTGGGAATAATCAACAAAGCCCTCAGAATATAATCAACCACTTTCAATAAAGGCTTCTTGATCCTAATTTAATGAAGTTATCAGTACAAATACCATTGGTGGTTTCTATGTATCTTTATTATTTTAACAAATCATGTTGGGTCTACAAGGGTTTTGGTAAGGATTGGATTTTCCAAAATATTTAGGAAACTTGGGAAACTTAGTAATGTGAAAGGCATCTTTTAGATGGTATGTAAAAATGCCAACATCCTTAATAGTGACCTTTTGTTTAAGTGTTGTAGGGAATAAATCAACTGAAGTGAAATAAAGGTTAATTGGGTAGATATAATTATACTTGAGGGTTGTGAAAGTATTTATTTGTTCTTTTTCATAATGAATTAAAAACCAAGGAAATAGCTATAATTATGAAATTCAGCCTCTAGGTGTTTACAATATTGGTAGGGTTGGAGATTAGCAGGAGTGGTAACTTCAATGACATCATGGGTGAACCTAAGGAATTAGTATAAAGTGGATGAGATAGACTGAACTTCATTGATCCAAGGATGAACAATAATTATATTATATGATAATTTAATATCCATAATATGGCACAAAATATGATTGGATATAGACCAAACAATGATTGGAAAGTGAATAGTTTTGGGAGATTCCCTTTTGAGATTATCATATGTCTTGATCATGATTGTTTCAAGATGGATGTCCTTGGTAGTATAACCCAATCATTTTATTAGCTTGAGCGACATTATGTTCAAACCTAAAAAATTGTCTATAAGAACCCACTTGATTTTGTGATTTTCTATAATGACCACAATGTACAAGGGGTTGTTATGGATAGGACCACAAGTAGACATATCTCTTTGATTAAATATAGCATATTTGAAAGTTTATAAATTCCCTAAAAGTGTCAAAAATTATTCAATTTTAATGTCTTGTATAATAATGACCTATTGAAGTAAGTCATTCAAAATAGTTTGATGGATTTCTGATGTACACAAAAGATCTAAAATAGAAATTTACATAGGGGTTTTACTTAATTGGTCCAAGATGATATATGAATTTTAAATAGAAGCATGTTGAGGATTAGCCTTGGATAACTTCGGTTTTATTTTTATATCTAAAGTCACAATGTTCAAGTTTGATCTATGGATGGAATAGGGGAAAGTGCCCTGGAGGATGACTCACAAACATCTAGTTATGATTACATAATCTAGAGTCAACAAGTAACCATTATAATTAGAATGCAAAGTGCCTTAGATGATGACTCAAGAGTGTCTAGTTATGTTTTTAAAATTTTGAGTAAGCTAGGAGTCATTATAATTAGGAGGTACATAGATAGTAACCCATAAGAAATGAAGTGTAATGGAATTGCTTGAACCTGATGCAACATTAATTGAGGAAGATGATGTTGACCCTATAATGGGTGGTTGAGTACTTAGAGAATCATTGGATGGTTTATGAGCTTTAATGGTGGTAAGTGTGATTTTTATAAATATGCCCCATAGTGTTATTATACTCATATGACATGTTATTCTAACCTAGGTTATTGGCATGGGTATTATGATCCTGATTATGATTATGATTATTATGGTTCTGGCCCTATGCTTGTTGAAACTAGGTATACCCTTGATTATTATTATTTCTTATTAGCTATTTATTTCCTTTAAGAAATGGGTACTTATAAATTTCCATGTCCTAATTAGTGTTATGTGGCACATGTTTTACTTCAATTTCACAAATTTTGATCAAATCCTCTATAAGATGCCTCAATTAAACATATAAGTAAATGGCATGGTTGATAACATGATGGAATTTACAAAAATCATCTTCCCAATACCAATTAATTTTGGGTTGATCTTTAGGATATGGACTTGATACAAGCCACACAATTAGATTGGTTATTTCTAGCTTTTAAAACATGGCCTCAACTAGTTCTCCTAGTTTACTAAATTCCCTATATTTATTAAATTCCCTTCGAGGAAGGGATATTTACATAGTGGTTTATATATTGGGTGGGGATAGTTTCACATTTGGAGTCAGTGGATCCTGCACCATTTGCACGTGTCTAGATTTTATCACTCCATTTCCTACCATGTTCTTTTTTTGTTAAACCCTTTAGTTTTTTCTACAATAACAACATGAATAGGTGATTGGGTCTAATTAGATGTTTGACCCTATGAATAAATATTAACAAGGTCCTTAGTAATAGGCTAACCTAATCAAATCAAGGAGTAAATCAACACCTTAGTAATAAGCAACTTCTCAATCTATACACCTTTGTCTATGATGTCCTTGAATGTATTTACATATGTGAGTTGTAGATTATAAGCCACCTCAATCTGTAGGTTTTACACAAAAATATCAGCCAATTGTTTATCTATAAAATTGTGTTTAAATCATCTAGCTAATTTTATCGATCACTATAGGTATGCCATGAATATTTCCCCATATCGTTATTTTAATTTACACAAGTCAACCATATTCAACTCATGTTTAATGTTATATAATAAATGGTTGACAAATTTCTTAGATAAATAATTCCAATCTACACTGATCCTTTAGGTAATTTGAGGAGCCAATCCAAATCTTTCCTAGCTAAACTACATGGGAAAAAGTGAATCAAATAAATAGTTCTATAGTCTACCTCTTGACACAGTACAAAAAGGCTTGGATTTGTTCTTGAGGGTCACCATTCCCTTTATATTTATCAAATTTGGGTGCCTCAAAATGAGGTGGAAAGGGTACTTGGATAATACTTAAGTCAAACAGATATGGACATATCTCATCAAACTTATATTTTCTGACTTGGTTTCCTATATCCAACCTTGAGACTATTTACTTCATCAAATTCCACTCTTACATGTTTGGTGAATTTGTGGGTGGAATATAGTTATTTTAGGATGGTATGTGCCCCTATTGCAATTTTTCTATGGATATATAACTTATGATCAGTGAATTTGTTCTAATTTAATCCTTGATTTGATTAGGTTAGCCACTAATTCTTAGGTGGTTGATAAACATTTCTTAAAATATGTTGCTGTGAACTATAAGTATACAACTAGTTTTGAGGAGTTTACAATTGGTTTACCAAAGGACATGATGGTTTGGAGGAAATGGACAAAGTGTTTTGAATAATACCTCCAATATGAATTGAATTTTTCTCCCCTTTATTTTGTGATGCTACAAGAGTCTCCTAATGATAAAAAATGTATGCTACGTATCTGGTGAAAGAGGTTGTGAAGCATCCCTAGGTTTATTTTATTTAGATGAAATGTTAGGATCTATCGTAGATGTATGACCAAATACCATATGATGTATTTTATCTATCACATTCTCTTTCTCTTTAGAATAATTATTGTTGATCAAAGTTGTAGATAATGAATCTGTTAAGTCTATAATAAGTTGCTCTGTATATCATTGACTAATTTTCTTGATCTTGGTAGCAAGATATTAATTATTTTGAGTAGAATATATAAGTGTTTGTTTCACCTTTATAGAATAATCAATATTGGATTTTACAATACAAGTGATAAAATATATATATTTTTTTAAATCTATCCTAACAAGTGTGTGCAATTATTCCATCAATAAATATGGTGGTAACCTAGTGCTTGACTCTGTCAACCTTAAGAGGTATTCATATTTGTATTCTAAGGTTGATGTTCATAATAATATTATTTAGACCCTATGGTTATTTGGATATCCTCAAACATGATATAATTCTCTTGTCCATCATGAAAATTCTCTTCCTTGTAACTAGGGCCATAAGAGATCCCAATATGAGTATACCTTTGTGTCATGTTTGGAAGATTATTTTCTATGTTTTTTAAGATATGAAATGTGTTTTTAAATTTTTAAAAATGGGTGCTTAGATTTATTCAAATGAGTGAGAAGGTAAGATGAGACTATAAAAATAAGTGGCATAGTACCACATAATTAGAATAAAGTGGTTATGAATTTAATCAATCTTTGTGGGTTGAAATCATTAAATTAGAAGAGGGTAAGATAAATTAGGAACCTAAAGTGTATGCTAGTACAATAAACATAGGTTAAAGATACATAAATAATTTAAAATATAGATATACCTATGATTATTTGTGACTATAAAATTATAAAAAGGTCTTTATGATTATAAAGATAACAATGTGAACTAAGAAGATCAAAATGTGAATTACCACAAGAAATCCTAAGTATAAATCCATACCTAAATGGGAAACACAATGGTACCACATGGAAATAAGATGTAATGGTCTAGGAACATAGAGCGTGAGTGAATGAAAGATGATGTAAGTCCTCAATGAGAATAAAATTATGATGATTCTTAGTAATGACTTTCAATCCAAATGGGAAATCATACCCAAGTTACTCAAACCAAGTGCAAAAAGTAAACTAATAGCACCTTATATTAGAACTTATAAAGGTGATATTTCAAATTTAGAAAAAAATGAAGGACTTTAATATTTTTTTTAAGTGTACAAGTGGTCTATACTAAAACTTATATCATAACAATGTTGTTCATAAAATATAAACGTAATGTCTAGAATGAGGATTTTGAACAAGGAAATAAGTGGTTTCAATTTGGTCAATGTAATGATTATTTATTCAAATAAAATGGTTTATAACAAATTTCTTGGTTTTGTGACATGTTTTGGATTTCATACAAATATTATTATAATAATAAATTCTAATCAAGTAAAGGATAAAATGATAAACACACCAAACTATAACATCCTAAATCCTAACCAAGAAGGAGGTAATAACCCTGGAGGGATAGCAGGAGAGGTAGAAATAAATGAAGAGATTGAATTTTATAGTGATAAAAAGACTGGAATACCTACCAGTACTACCCAACAGGATTACTCTCTTGCTGTGGTGGGGCAGAAGACTAAAAAGGAGAAAGAGAATGTGCATTTAAACAAGGAAAAATTCTCATAAGAGCTGAAGGAAGAGTACTCTGAACAAAATAAGTGGTCCTCTTTGTTTCGCAAGAAACCCAATGGAAAACTTCTCTTCCCGCTAGCTATTACAAAATCTTGCTGGGAGAAAGGTGAGTTTCAAGTTATTATCCTAGATCCTTTAATAGATTTTTCTGTGTCTTCTTTGGAATTCACCCTAGTGGGTAAATTTTTAGGGGCAAGACCAGATATAGAATCCCTTACTAAAATAGTTAAAAGGAAATGGGTCATTTGAGGAGAGGTTGAAATGGCTCCAATGTTAAATGGTTTTTTATTGTTTAATTTCGACTGTAAAGAGGACATGAATATGGTTCTATGTGGAGGACTGTGGTCTTTTGGAAAATGTTCTTTAACTATTAAAAAATGGGAGCCTAACATGGATCTTTCAGATTCTTTCTTCTTAAACACTCCCATTTGGGTAAAACTTCCTGGCCCCCCTCTAGAGTTTTGGCACGAAGATATTTTTAAAGGCATAGCCAGCTCTTTTGGTGAACTAGTGGCTTTGGATAATGCAACGGTTACCAGATCCAAACTTTAACATGCCAGACTTTATGTTAAAGTAGCAGATTTGAATAATCTCCCAGAAAAAGTGGATTTAATTTCTAAGCATGGCAAAAAAACTCAAAGGTTTATTTTTGAAGATCTGCCCAATTCTTCCTATGTTTGTAAAAAATAGGGGCATTGGGCCAAAAATTGTCCTTACAAAAGAAAAAATTATTCAAGCAGTGGTTTGGATGACAGAAAGACCAAGGTTTAGCACAAGAAAGTATGGATACCCAAAGAAAATAATCTAGAAGAACTAAAGAACAATGAAGATAATAAAGTCCTACATGCTGAGGAGGAGAAAGAGATTTCTAGTGAAGATCCTAAAGTTCCACAATCAGAGGTGGATGAAGAGTTTGTCGATGAGAATGAAAATTTTGAGCAAGAAGGATATGGGCTGCAATTAGAAACCACAATTCCTAAACAAAGAAGTGTTGATTTGATAGATTTATCAAAACAAATCGTGGGCTGTCAAAAGATGGAAGACCGATGGGGAGATGTAGAAGACAAAACTAAGTGGGAGAAAGGAAACTTCATGGATGGAATTGAAAATAAATTAGAGAAAGGAGATCCTCTTGATTCTCACTCCAGGGAGATTCAGGTTGAGAATGCTTCCCCTCTGAAGGAGCTAAACATAAATGATAATGGAGAAAACATAAACCACTTCCTAAACCAAAGAAAAGTGCTGATAAAAAAGACCATAACAAAGGGTGTTGAAATGAGAAGCAACAAAAAAGACCAGAAAATGAAGGTGAAACAGCCGGTTTCTACTATGGATAAATCTGGAAAAGGAAACGGATAGTTTTTAAAAGTGAAACCGGATGTTGGCTCTCTAGACAGACCAAGAAGAAGATCCGCAAAGAAAAATAGAGAGCTAGAAAGTAAGCAGAATATTGCTGATGGTAGGCAGGCAACTATTCTAGACTTTACCCCTCAAAAATAGTTAGAAAATCTTTATTTGGAGTTTTAGGGGGCGGAATATAAAATGGATAATGATGCTGTCCCTACTTTTGCTTCTAGTTTTTAGTAGGCTTAAGGATTGTTGATCCTGGTGCTTGTAATTGCTCTATATTTTGTTATCCTATCATATGGTTTTGGGGCCCCTTCAAAACATGTTTTTACCTCAGTCTAAAACATCCTAAATCCTAAAACTAACAAGGTTTTATGGTAATGTCAAATTCCATATATATGCATGCTCTTGAGATGATTTTTAATAATTAATATAAAAGTAAAATTGCAGGAAACTTAGGTTTTTTACATCCCATCTACGTTCAATATTTTTTATGGTGAGATGGAACTTTGGGCTACTCACCCTACATCAAATGTTTGTGATAAGTAGGGTCTATCTAGAACTAATTTTTTGCACGTCTAAATGGTCCTAAGTGTACATAAAACTAGAGATGATTATCTCAATTATATATACATTAACCAAATTATTTTTAAAATGTTTTTTTAATTTTTCATAACCACTACATCCATAAATTATTTAGTGTAGTGCATTGTTTGAGTTATCCCTACAATTCGAGGTCGATAACCACTAACAAAGTTTGACCACTCAAAATAAGAATCCTAGTGGGTCACCCTAAATTAATATACACAACCATGGATTTGGGTTTAAATGATTCCAAGATATTAATTTACAATTAAATATTCCCTAGAGAACCCATGATGAGGAAAATAACTCCCACTCACAAGCCAAAGTGCATAGAAATAAAGACTAGTGAAAAGACTTTATGGTCATTTTGGGATCACCCAAACCATATGAATTTGTGGAAGTCCTTTGAAAATTTATTCCCATGCATTTTTATAATGAAATAGTTAAAAATAATGAGTGATTCTTTTTACCCAAATTACTTAAAAGAGGCGAGGGGAGCGCATACACACATCACTCATTTTCATAAAAAAAAAAAAAAAAAAAATCAATAAACAAGCATAAGAATGAAACTTTTAAGAGTATATAGCTAAGGTGAGAGTTAATTTTAATCACCAAAACAAACTGTAGATTTAATTTTATCTTTAATTTGTTTTGAAATGGAGACTGACTTAAAATTTGAAAACAAGATGTTAGGAGTCCAAAACTAGGATGTAAAATTATTAGAAAAACTTCTAGCTTACTATTTTAAGTCTCTATTTTATTATGTAGGTCAATCTAACCATTCTATAGCGTGATCAAACCATTATATAGTTCATTCCCTCAATTATAAATATTGACCTTGTTGTAAAATAGAAGCAAAAGAAATACTAGTTTGTAATATTGTTGATTGACAGGGCAATATCACTAATTAGTAAGACATTCTTACTAAATTACATGGAATTTATACTGAAATGATAAAAATTGATAAAAATAAAAAATAATTACCTCTAAGTTTATATTCTAGGATTATCTCACCACTTCATAGTATGTTCTTACCAATCTGCAAAGCAATCCCATTGATCTATAATGCATTCCCACCATTCTGTAGAGTGATTCTATCAATTTGTAGTATGATCCTATTGATCCTATAAAACACACAAGGAGATATAGAGAAAATAAAGTGATCTTGCCATTCATGAATGTGTTTTTTTAAATTTCATAGGTTGATCTTGTTGATTTTTAGGTTGATCCCACCAATTTTAAGATCAATCCCACCATTTTATGGGTCGATCCTATCACTTTTCCTTGAAGCTACAAAAAGGGTAAAATGCAAGAAAAATAAGTGCAAAAAAATCTCCAAAGAGGGTATAAATGCATAATTATAAGGTATAAATACTTGTTTGAGGTATGAGTCCCTTCGTTCATTCCAAAATTTTAGGATAAATTAAAACCCAAATCTATTCCAAAATTGCATACAAGAGAAACTATGAAATGAATTAATCAAACATTCAAAAAATAAACATAAACACACACATAATAGGAGATGCCATATTTAATATGGTTCACCCAAAATGGCCTACATACACCAATATTTTCTAGTATATTATTTCTACTAATACAAGGGAGAAACAAAATCCTGTAGCAAACATTGTTACACCTCTCTACATTTTACACCTCATCTCTATGTATATTATTTCATTTAATTCATCACAATATTCCATCTCAGCCATATATCAATACATTATAGGGTGAAAAACACATAAACATAACCTATACCATCAGATTTGGAAACCTTTAATCAATGTCCTAGATTGACTACAAAATTACAATTTAATAAGGCAATTTTTATAATATCATAAGGGCTTCAAATAATGGGATCCAAAACCGATTAAAATAACATCAAAATTTTAACCTCTGATCCTAGAAGACAAATAGGATCCACAACTAACACAAATTATAGAGTAAGTTTATAATATGCATTAGTAAAAAAAACATCTATAAATAATCATATAGATCTAAAACATCAAGATTACTCCCTCATGGGGTGTTGCTAGTGAATTCTAAGAGCTATTTAGAAAAGGAATACTACAAAACCTTACAAATAACATCCCTCCTCCCAAGAGAATCCAAGAATCATGTTTCCCCCTAGATTTGGTGCTCTAAGTTTGTATCAATGAAGATTATCATGCTCTTCCATAATTTCCTAGTGCACCAATGGCTTAAGCTCACATGTTTGATCAATTTGTAGAAATAGGTGATTCTTTGTGTAGATAATTCTACATAATAAAATTACTTAATTTAATCTCTTTTAATTAATGATGAGACCTTATGTTTATAGCTTTCTAAAAAGTTTCAGGATCAACCATGACTATCCATCTTGAGATCAAGATGTGTGGTCATGAACTAATTCTATTTTGGAGGGACAAGCCAAAATATTCTTATTATTATTTTTAATTATGGGGCATTAATGAGTCATGGGAGAGGTTGATCCTAATATATTTCCATTAATGGATTATGGATGCCACCCCATTGATGATGTCATGGGATGGTGCAATTTTGATGAATGAATTCCAAATAAATAGATTTTTAATAACTTTTGAGGAATGTTTACTTAGACTCTTGATTTGGTTTGATTTGCTTAAGTGTATTTAATTAATGTTCTATATTTATTTTTAAATATATTACACACATAATCAACCTAGTCTAAAATATCATTTTACTAAGTTTTAATTTGACTAAAGTATAATTAGAAGAAGGTGTCAATTGCATATAGGATAATACCCTAGTTAGGGCATTACAGACATGAAATAACACATGCATGTAGTGTGTGCTAATAAATTAGAAGAATTTAGTGGTCTAAAGTTTCATTTTGTGAGGTTTTAATTTAAATTGAAGTGATTGGAGAAAATATAATAATCATATAAAATGCATTACCCCATTTAGGGATACTTTAGCCTAAATCAGAACATGTACATGATAAGTTTTAATCATTTAGAATGTTTGAGATATTTTGGCAAATATTTTGTGATGTTTTAGTATATTTATTATATTTATAATCACATCACAATAGTTATAGTAATTGTATGTCTACACTCGCAACCCTTCATCTTGAAAATAATATGAAGGCCCCACATTGGTTATTCATGTGATTTATGTTAGGAATTAGCATTTATATTATGGGTATTTATTCAAAGGTAAATATATTTAGTTAGTTAGTTAGTATATCATAATATTTTTATATAACAATATTATGATAATAGATATTATATTATTTTTTCATATATATTGTTAGTAACAACAATATAATACCTACAAAATATTATAGGAGTTTTGGAGGTTTCTTAAGAGATATTTTGTAGGGATGTAGAATACCTTATTAAAAGAAATATTATATTATATATTTATATTATGTTCAAATTAATTATAATTAGAGAGTATGCATAATATTATTGTGTGATTAAAATTTTCTTTGCACTGCAATCTTATTTGTGTTCGGCTCTCTTATTTCCCAATAATTTATTGAGAATGGTTCTCCACCCTTCATCTTAGAAATAAGATTAAGGGCCCACATTGAGTCTCACAAATATATTTTGAGGATAATTCTCCACTCTCCATCTTAAATGAAAAATGGAGGGATCATATTAATCCCCCTTAGGATATTTTGAAGAGCCTTCAACCACACTTCATCTTGGATAAGATAAAGTGTTCATGTTATTGATTCATGTGATGATCTACGTGCTTTATTAAGGATGAATTTTTTACCATACATATTTTAATAAAGATTATGGGTCCTAATTTATTCAAAATTGATATAAATAGACACTTTCCCTTTGTAATTTTCCATGCTCAAGAGTCATAGTGAATCCCTGTTAGTTTCTTAAAGTATTCAATGAGATATGGTCCATTTTAGAATAATAACACTTTCAAATATTACTTGAATCTATATCTAAGCTACATCTACTTATAATAAGGTGATCATTCTCTAATGGGAGGTAATAATTATTTGAATATTTCCTTGATTTTGGTTTAGTTTAATGTTTTTTTATGCTCATTGAGGTCAAAGGCTCATTTCTATATTTACTTTCATTAATATGATTAACTTAAATAAAATTTTGAAAATAACACTTGTGAACAATGATATGGATACACAAGAAATTAAATGGATATAAATAATTTCAAATGCATCACATCCCTCTTATTTAGTTATCCTATATACTGACATATTTTGGATTGTTTCACAACCTTATATACATCCTAAAATAATGATTGATACCATAACCTACTCTATAATATATTTCTCATAATAAATTAGCATGTAAATTTTCCTCCCACAACTCCTTGATTTACTTCCTTAAACACCTGTGATTTCTCATGTTACAAGGCAAAATTATGAAGGATATCATATTTCCATTAATTATAGAGCAATCCATTACTGATGCTAAAATGTAAATCACATGTCACAATATATTTATCACCATATTTTGGATAATGTTTATAAAATATATCCTAATTAATAAGGATGAGATTTATTCATGTTTTTGATGGATCTCACTTACTTTGAATAATTTTGCATTTTTAGGTTCATCTACGAAGTCTTTTATATCTTCCCCTATCTGAATTTGGCTAAAAAGGTTTGGTATAAAATTTTAAATTTTGTGATTTATATTTATTGTAAACTAAAATTCATGAAATAGCTTAAACAACCTATAAATTATTTCTCCCAACATTGGTTTATTAACCAATTATCACAACATTTTATGATCTACCAAAAATGTAAGAGAGTATCCAATAAGTAGTGTTGGAAATTTTGTACTAAAAATACCACTATAAAATATTCTTGTTATGTTGTGGTGTGTTTTTTCATTGCCATAAACAAATTTCAAATTAAAAAATAAATTGAGTGATCTAATCCATCTTATCTTTATTATGTAAGTATGGATGTGATTTCTTAACCAAATGTGTCAACATGTACATGAAATGTTATGTTCCAATTTTGGAAAATAAAAATTAGTGTTGTAACTTTTGTTTCAATTTAGTGAAGGATTTAATAAATTCATAAGTCCATTCAAATTTAATAGCTTTTCATATTAATAATTATATAAGTCTTTAAATGGCTTCATATCCATGGATGAGATTCCAATGGTATCAAAAAGGACCTATAAATGATCATATTTATAATGGATTAGTAAGTGGCTTGATCCAAATTATTACTATGATTATTTTTGGTTGACCAAAATATCATCACTATAGACTACATGTCCAATTAGTACACCAATGGTGTGAATAATAGATATTTCATTAAATTTAATGCAGTTCATAATGCATGCCATATTTTGAGTATTAATCTTAAATTGGATAGATGTTATTTGAATAAATATAAAGATTCCTAATAATCCATTTAAACTTATATAAAATAATCAATAAAGTCCTCAAAAGTAATAAATATTGATCTATAAAAAAATTATGGTTCATTTTTAATTCCTAAAAACATCATCTTATAGGTAAATAAACCCTTATTTATTATGAAAGTTGTCATTTTAAAAATATTCTTATGTAATTTGGATTTTGTGATATAAAATAAAACCATTTTTAATGATTAAATTTTAATCCCTATGGTAGATTGAATTACCTTGTTAGTAAATAGAACATGGAATGGATCATTGACACAAGCATCATTCAGTGTGTGTTAATATACATAGACTTAGATATCACGTGCCTTATTAGGTTTTATTACTATGGGACTAGCATATTCTAACATTCAACTACACAAAAAATTTCAGCTTCCACCATTTGATCGATTTATCCTTTTACCTTCATTTTCATTTTAGGATTTGTCCTATAAGGTCACTTCCTCATTTCAAATGTGCATTATTTTGGTTCAGTATGCATCTCTCCCGAGGAAGGATCTATAAGCATAATATATTTCTCACTTTATCATTTAATGATTATTTATATTTCAGCATCTTATCATGCATTAATCCCCCTGAGTGCATGCCTCAAAGTATTCATTGGTAAATGGGATGGTTAATTATTTGGTTATTTATGAGAGATGTTATAATTATTACATTATTAAAACATTATTACTATTATTCTAACTTCCTTAGAGTCTCTTGATATTTACCTCCTTCCATATATTTAGTGCCTTTGCCCTTTATGTAATATATCCTAAAAACCATTGCATTTAATGTATTTTTACATTTTAGACCATTAGTCAAGCTGATACCATTCTTTGTCATCCAAATTCTTTTAATTGTATCATCTAATCCAATACCATTAGTTTAATTTTTAAGATTGGTTTTGGATATTGGATCAATGTATATAGGAGTCATATGTTAATCATATCATATCATATACAATATATTATTATTTTTTCAATTCCACTTATTCCACAAGTAATATTTAGATGATTTTTCAATCTATAAGCTTATGTTGAGGAAAATTTTGTTGTATTAATCTTTAAATTTCAATAAGAGGAGTCATTGGGATTTCAAAGCTAAAAATATCTTAGGTATTTACCCAACCATTTGAAGTCTTTAAACACAACATAACTTTAAAATATCCACTTTATCCAAGAGGGATATTGACACTCGATGGGGCCAATATAAGGTAAGACTTTATAACCCGATATTCTCTCCTTTATTTAAATATTAGATAGATATTGGTTGTTGTTTAGTGAATGAATGTGTGTGTATCCTTATCAAGGCTCTCTCTTCACTTAATAAGATGATGTGGCTATAATATTGTTTAGAATTTCCATATTTCATTTTAGGTTTCCTAGATCCCCATTTGGTTAACCATGTCAAATTAAATTTTACAATAATTATAACCTTTTTACTTAGTTATTTTACTCTATTTTCATACTTACTTTCATTTAATTCACTTTCATTTTTACTTTCATAGAGGTCTAGTGAAAGATATATCTTTATGTAATAGGCTTAGGTTTATTCTTGAAATTTATAATGTTGGAAACCCTATATTATATTTATGTATTTAATTGGTCATTACCTATAAAAAATAAGTATCACACGATTTATTTTATTTAACTTCATGCAAGTCTGAGTCTATTGATATAGGATAGGTGTAGGTTAATCCTATCATATGTATAGAATGTGTAAACCCTTAACTAAGTGAACATGGTGGGGAAAACATATTAATAATATCATAAAAATTAATAACATCTTTAACCATTTATATATCCAATTACCCATAATGGTTTTGATCTTTGGTGTTGTCTTTGTACTGATATTATCAAGTTTATTTCACATCAGTTCTTGGTAGATGTTACTTGATTTATCTATCATAAAATACACCATTTCCATTTCTAATTCTTGATATACATTATTAATATTGTTAAATTTATTATATTAAACCTTAAATTATGCTTCTTGGGTATCTTTTTATTTCTTTTAAGCCCAAATAATCCTTTTAGATTGATGTGCTTCTTACTTCCTAGATGGTTAAAACTACTTTCACTATTCCAAACCCTATTATTAGACTTCAAAATACAACCCTTTTATTTATCATTATTATGTATCTTATTAAATACATTTTAATACATCAATTGGTATTGGATTAAAAATTATTTTCATTTATAGAGGTTATATCCTCCACTTGTCCAAGATAGAGAAAAAATTTCAATCTCTACAAATCTCTATGCACTATTAGGGTTTCATATTTAAAAAAAAAAAAAGTCTAAATGAACTCTTTATGGATCTAGTGTCATGTCTTATTTGATCATCTACATTCCTAGTGTATATACCAAGATTTTGGTGTATGAGATATGAAAAATTAAAAATTACTAACCAAGTATATTTGTTTAATTTTATATGATTTATATGTATTAACACATATAGATGTACATATCTAGACATTTTTCTTCTTAAAATAAGAGCCACTCTTCTAAAACATAAGGTTCCATGTAAAAAATGGCCAAAATTTGTTGTGTATTTAAAAACAACATATATTTGTGTTTGTGTGTGTGTGTGTGTGGGCACGTGCTTAGTTAGAATTATTTATATTTTGGGTGCCTAGAGATAGGTAAAGGTTAGGGTATGAGTTAACTATGGGTTAATTATATCTCCTACTTTTTCAATACAAAATGGAGAAAAATAATAAATAAAATATCTTTTTTACAATATTAACTTAATGTAAGAGATAAATTCTAGTGTATGAGAGACAATGTATCATAATTGGATTTGTAGGGGCAATCCATCCTTGAGGGAGTAGGTGATCCCATATTTTCTATTTATAAACATTTTATTGTATAATTTATAGTTCAATTTTTTATTTTTATTTGGAACATAATAATTGGTATCATATCTTATGCATATTTTTTATAGCTACTTCCAAAATGTTAATGGGAGTTTACATAAGAAAACACTCAAATTTCATGACTATATAGGATGTGAATGGGTTGTTTATTGAATTGTTTAATAATATTTTAAAATACATGAATTCATCATGAAAATATCTTGATCAACCATGTGATCAAGAGGAAGGAAAAAACCATTTTAGGGGAAATAGACTTGGATCCACTAGATGAGGAATATGAAGAGTAATGAGAGCCAGAGAAAGATAAAGAAATATCACATCACCATTATTATAAAATAAAAATTAAGATCCTATAGTATGACCTCAAAAGTAAGATGAAAACCCATTTTTGGTTGATAAAGATTAAACTAGACTTTAGGGTACCAAATTTAAATAATAAAGAGGACAAGTTGAAGGTGTCTCTTAAAAATTTGGATGGTGTTTCCCACAAATGGGTATATATATTGGTTTATATAAATATTGAGGGGATTTTTAGACATTTAAAAATCTCTAAATAATATATTAAATCATAACTCGGATGAATCCTACTATACCCAATAGATGCACCCATTTTAGAAAGATATGACTGTTAAATATTATACAAAAAATTTCATGTTTAGGAGTCTAAGTCCTATATTTCATTAAAATTTATAGGGATGATATATATTTATAACCAATTGGCCAATATTTTAATGGAGGTAAATATTTTTTAACCTAGATATTTTTAAAGGGCCATTATTATATCTATATTAGTATAAAATCATATTGATTACCTAAAAACTAAAATTGTAAGACCTATATTCCATAGATATTTTACTTGGGATAATAAAATCAAATATCCTAGTCATGATTTTACCCCTACATGCACTATTATAATCCCATTCCTATGTTTTATGATCCATGAATTAAACATCCTATTTTTAATCCAAAAAATATTTTTGTGGTAGAGGATTTATATTCTTATAAGCCAGGGTTAAAGTCATAAAATGAGGAATCCCAAGAAACCCCCATTTTAGAGTGTGAAAAAATGATTTTTCTCTTGATATAATATAAATAGGGGATCCATATGTATTATTTTTAATAATTATATGATTGGACCATTTGGACACATTAAATTATTATTCCATGTCAATAAATATTGATTTTTGGTCATGGTTGATCATGTAAGGAAACTTAATATTCTATATAAGAAACAAGTCCATAGATTAAGACTCCATTTAAACACTTATTAAAGTTTCCTATTTGGATACTAGGACGCTAAAATATTGAATGTGTGAGAGTAGTCCATAATATTTAAATGTTGGTGGAAAATTATGTCATTAAAATTAAATTATATGTAGTTAATATTCAGGTTCAAGATGTTCTTTAATGGATTTAATGATTATACTTACTTGGAACATACTCCACCAATCACTCAGACATTTTATTGACATTAAAGCAATGTGGCCATGAGTATACTATAAATTTATTTCCACCAAAGAATATAAGAAGGTTTTAATCCATTTAGATGAATAAAATCTTGAAAATGCAAAATTTTGGCTTTAGGGATCACCTCTACAATATGGATGCAGAGTATACTACCACACACAAATAAGCTTTATGGATTATATAGGCTATATCTAAATATAAGTTACTTTTATAGGATCTACCAAAGAGGACAATTATAAATAGGGAATTGGAGCACATTACTATATTTGACCCTATAAATATTCCAATGGTAGTACACCCTTATAGATATAGGGATTCTTAAAATTTAAAAATAGATAAAATAATTACAAAAATATAAGAGGTTGACATCCTCATCCCTAGTAAGATCCCATATATTGATCCAATGGTGTTGGATAGGAATACAGATGGGAAATATATATCATGTACTAATTACAAGGACCTTCAAAAATCAAAATAAAAAATAAATATCCAATGCCAACGATTGATGATCTACTTGATGAGTCACATGGAACAAAGTCTTTCTATAAAATATATCTTAGATTAAGATACTATAATATTGTAATTCAAATTCAAAACTATGATAATATGCCTTCTAAACACATCATAATGACTACAATTTAGGTTCATGCCTTCTAGTCTAAATAATGTTCCTACCACCTTTCAAGCATTGATGAACAAGATATTCAAGAATTTCTTATGTAAGTTTTTTGTTGTATTATTTGATGACTCTATGGTTTATAATAATTAATTATCATCCCATATTTAGCATTTATAAGTTGGTTTGGATATAATTTCCAAGGAAAATTTTTATGTCAAGGCCTCTAAGTGTTAATTTTTGAATGTATATTTAAAATAAACTGGTCACAAAATTTATATTTATAGGGTTTAAATTAATCATACCAATAAAAAATCCATATGTGATTGGATTCTACCAAATAGTCTCAATAAACTTTAAGGTTTCTTATGGTTGACAAGATTTTATATAATATTTATGAGGGAGTTTTCAAAAATAGTACATAATTTGACTAAGATCACTAAGAAGGATTCCTTCACGTAGTCCCTATAACCATCATTTTTTTTTAACATCTCAAAATATATTTTCTATGTTCTCTAGTTTTATTATCCCTTGATTTCTCTAGGTTTTTTTTCACCAAATGTGAATAATATGAATCTAGACTAGGCAAAGTTATTTTTTAAGTGACCACCTGATTGCATTTGGAATTATGAAGTTTAAATATTGTGAATGAAGTATTTCAAAATATAGTAATGAGAGGCTTTCCATCCTATGTGAAGTTTAAAAATAATGTTAAAAATTATTGGGGGGAATTTATTCGTTAAAACCAACCACCTTGGATTGAATCATTTGTTAACTCAAGGAACATTAATAAATGAGAAAAATAAGTTGATAATATTCAAGCCTATGTATTTTAGATCATTCAAAAGAAAGGAAATGAGAATGTGGCATCATATGAATTATCTATAAGGAAGAACCACTAGTATTTCATGCCATCTCCATTAGCCAACCTACTTAGTTAGATGATCTCATATAATATTTATTAACCAACCTTTCCTCAACTAAGCTCATACAATAAATTTAGTGGTAAAAAAGTGAATGTTTGGTAAGTTCATAATGGAATCATTTTTTTGGTTGATAAATTTTTTAGGGGTGAATCTACATTTATTCAAAAGGCACTAAAGCATCAATATGCATCTCTATTTGAATGCCATTTCAATCCTCAAAAAACATATATAAACATCAAAGAAAACTTCTTCTAGAGAGGAATGAAGGTAGACATTTTATAATTTATAGCTAAGTGTGACATCTAACAATGGAATAAGGGTGAGAGTGTTCTTTTACCAGGCATTCTGTGACAAATTTTTTTCCAAAACAAAAGTCGGAAATTATTTCAATGGAATATCCTAATTATTCCTAATTCTAAGGTTAAATGAATTTTTTTATGGTGGTAGGTAGATTTAAAAATTATGTCCATTTCATTCCCACAAGAAAGTTACAAAAAATGGTCCTACATTTGTAAAATTTATTTACATGTGTTTAAACAACATGGAATATTGAAATAGACCATAAATGATTAGGATCAAAGTTTTCAATGCCATTTTATGAGTTATATTTAACATGAGCACTGCATACCTTCCCCAACATATTGGGAAAATAGAGTTTAGAATAAAGTTATTAAAAGGGTATGTGAGTATCTATGTATGGGATAAGCAACACAAATGGGTACAATAAATGTATTTTAATTACTTTTGGTACAACATCACATACTAAAATAATACATAAAATTAACCTTTTAGGTATTTGTATGGGAATGAGGCACCATCATAATTATATTGCGTAATTAAAATTGGAAATGTCATAATAGTAGAAGAATTTTTGGAATAAATATAAAACATTTTGTAATTATTGAGGGTAAACTTGATTGGAATTAATTTACTTAGATAATTCACACTAATAAAATAATATATCATAAAAAATAATTACATAATAAGTGGATCCACTATAATAATTCATCAAAGATTATAATAATCAATAAATATCACTGAGCCACTTTGAGGGGGAAAACTCCAAAACATTTCAATAAGAACTAAATTTGTAATATGATACTCAAAGAATATAAAGTACCTTTTAGATATAATTTAATTGAGCCAGTATTATTCTATAATTTGGACTTAATAATAATATAAAAACATAGGAAAATATGAAAATATAATATCAAGGTTTATGTAAGCCATTTTTCACCCACACATATCCTTATACATGTTATATGTTAAGGGTGTAACATGTTTTTACCCTTTAAAATAATGTTTCCCTCAACATTAAAAAAAATATAGATGTCACTGCAGGACATATTCATCCTCTCACATTGTATCTTCACATTTTATATTATTATAGTTTATCAAATGCTCCTTAATATCTCTTATTATCAAACTTTTAGTTTTTGTGTGATAGATCTTCCTAGGTTCTAAAATTATTATGAATTATTCGTCCAATTATAGTAACCTAGTTTAAGTACAAAATATATTTCCAATTACCTTGTTCACACAAGATACATGAAATATAAGATGTATGAGAGTGGACTAGGGTAGCTCCAACTTGTGCAATACCATTAGTTTACTATAAGATATTATAAGGGTCATATTACTTAGGAGACTTGTTTTAAATATTTTTATGGTAGTTCACATACATATGCATATATGCTTGTATGAGTAAAAATACTAAATAACCCACAAAAATAACTATCCATATGGTTTTGATGCACTTTATAATAAATTTTATTCTATGACATTACCAATTTCTCTTTTAGACATTCTATTACCTCCTCTTTATTTTGAATGTGTTCCTCAATAGCTCATACCTTTAGCTTCACCCTCCAGGATGAAGTGATGTACATGTGATGATAAACATAAAGTGACATAAATGGATAAATTTTGGAAGAGGCATGGAATGAAATGCTATACCACTATTCTACTTGTGGTAGTTAATTAACCCACCATTCATGTTTATATGATGTAACACAACATAGATACCCTTATAGTAATTTTTTGACCACCTTTTTCCCATAATATTGAGCATGATATTATAAGAAATGAAATAACTAGGTTCCAAACATGAGAATAAATCATTCAAAACACTACTAGTAAATATGGGATTAGATTCACTTATAATGATCTTGGAAGTATCATAAAACTTTTGAATTGTATCCAAAAAATAAAAAAACTACTATACTATGTACAACTAGATGTGATGAGGATAAATATTAAACATATTTTATGATCCTATCCATAGTTACCATGATGAAATTTTTACCTTTAAATCTCAAACCCCTATAATAAAATCCATGGAAACATCCTCCCACCTTTGGCTATGAATGATTAAAGGTTGTAGAAGACATTGTCTATTAATTATTTCAATCTTATTATGTTATCACACCATGCATTCAACCACAAATTTATGTAACGTATTTTAATTCCTACATGCTCTATTATAATATGTCATATCCCAATGCATCACATTCAACAATAATAGTTCCTAAAAAATAAATGTTAACAAAAATTGGAATGGTATGCATAGCCTCCTTTAGATTCTCAAAGGCCTTGGTATTATTATTATTATTATTATTATTATTATTATTATTATTATTATTACTATTATTATTATTATTATTATTATTATTATTATTATTATTATTATTATTATTATTATGGAAGGAGTCCTTGTTTAATAAAGTTATGATTGATGCTATTATGCTTCTAAATATTTAAAAAATATGTGATAGTAATATGTTAGCCCTAGATATACATAAATATTCTTAAGAGGTTTTTTCACCATGAAATTTATCATAACTTTCATATTATAAGGGTTAACATTGACTCATTTATGTGAAATACTATGACCAAAATAATTCACATATTTGAATCTAAAATAACATTTTAAATGTTCACCATAAATATGATTTTCTTCCATAACTAAAAATATTTTATTCACATGTTGAAAATGTTCTTCCCATATTTTGTTCTATTTTAAGATTTTATAAAAAAACCAACACACAAAAAAATGCCTAAAAATATTGTTCCTAAAACGTTTAAATGTATATAGTGAATTTGTGAGATTTAAAGTCATAGAAAAAGCTCATAATGGACTTCATGACTTCTTAAAATTATTTTAGGGTTATCCTCATCTCTAATCTAAATTTTATAGTATCGAAAATGAAGATATAGTTCTGTAAACTAAAAAAAACCATGTAACTCATATCAAATCATAAAAAAATAAAATATTGAGCTTACATTTTCTAGTGTATATTTTAATTTATCTATAGTTTGGGCATATCCTCAAAATTTTGTCCTTATTATGCATCATGACTACCATAGATGAATATTCACTTTAATTTTGTTCGATAATACTTTTCAACAATATCTGATGTATTATAATTTATATTTCAGTCTTTTTGGCATACAAATACCTATATGATCTAATGTTTTGTGGTTGACTCCCTAGAAGCTATCCAATACCATGATAATTTTGTCTTCTTGGTGGTAGTACTTTTGGCATGGCACCAAAATAAGTTGGGTGGTCATTAATAATCGTCTATATATTAGGATGTGTAGATGGATTTTTTGTTTGAGCTTATATGGAAAATAATCTTTCTACAAAAAAATTAGTCCCTTTTTTATAATCTTTGACATTTGATGTGACCTAATCAATTCTATATATATTCCCTACAAATAACATATTTTAAATGTCATATCTTCATAATCAAATCACATGGACAATCACTATAAATTCATTTCTATTTTCCCAAGTTTTTGAGCTATTAGAATCCCAAAATAATGTTTGTCTAACCCACTGGAATATAAAACATAGGATAATCTAGGATATAGTTTATCATATCAAGCTTAATACTTTGATAATTAACATAATAATTGACTATGACACCATCTATAATCATGACCTAAAATTATATATTTGGGTAAATTAAATAGTTAAAATGAATATCCAACTTACTTTAAATGAAGTTATGCGTACTCCTTGAGTCAATAAAAATTGTCACCTTTTGTTTTTCCAAAAACCCATAACCTTAAGGTTTTGAGGAGTATTAATACAATTAATTACATGAAAAGATAATTATATATTTACTCTTTAGATTCCTCCTCTTTCTTTTATTCACCCTCACTTGAGGAATCGTCATATTATTCATCTTATCTAGATCCTTCACTATATACAACTTATTAGAAACTTTATGTCATTTGTTCCACTTTATAACACAACTAAAACATAACCCTTTTGTAAACCTCTCTTCAATTTTTTAAGAGTTCAATTTGATCTTAATTTATAAAATTGTTATGATGGGGAATTGCATTATGGGCCATTCTTGAAAGTAATTCATTTGACTATATATATTTATGACCTACACATGAAGACTATGAATTCAACTAATAAAATTTTATTAAACATAAAACTATAAATTTGGATTTTATCCTTGAACCCACACAATAATATGCCATTCATGTTGTTCACATTGATGTCATATGCATGTAAGGAAATAGTTTAGAATTGATGAATATAATTCTTCTGAAGGATTATGTTTTACAAATTTTCTAACTAATTGTAGTATTATATGACATTGTTACAATAGTACATCTATAACTCATCAATAAACACTAAATAACAATAAGGCCCTTATTTTTATTTTTATTACATAACCACCTATACAATATAAACTACTCGATTTATAGATATAGAGTTGCCATGACCACCTTATTTTCCCAATTGTTATGATGTAGATCAAATAAATTTTACATTTGATTGATCCAAGTGACTATATAATTTCCATAAAACTTGCACACTTCTAATTTTTGTAGCATGTTTTTTGATTTCGTATTTGAGTTTTGATATTTATAGTAGAGATAAATTGAACATAACATTGATAGATTATTTGGTTGTGGAATATAGTTTTAGGACTATTAAATATCCCATCGATAGTTTCCAATGAGATTTCACATCATCCATGTACCTTTTTACCACATCAATGTCCCCTTTTACCACATTGACATCATATTTATTCACTATGATTTACATTTTTTATTGAAGTTGGTATACCAACCCAAAAAATCAAGACTCTAAATTTTAAAGCTCCATGTCCTCCTTTTGAGAAATTCTTTATATAGTGTATTACCCTTTCATATGGTCATTAGTGTTTTGAACAACCACATTTGAATCCTAGGGTTTAGGTTTTGGCACAAAAAAAAGTGTGCCATAATATTATACAATTTTGATCATCTCATTAAGATGAATCTAAAGAATGAAATTTTCATAAGTTTGAAATCTTTTAAACATAAAACAATACAATATTTATTAAAAATATATTTTTTAAGATCACAAGTTATGTGTTTTCAATCCTTCATCTCTCAAGGCATCAACTATTTCAGATACTTAAAACTAAGTTTCATAAAATTTCCCAAATCAAAGATATGATACCATTTGTAATTAAATTAATTATATAATTCACACTAATGGAATAATATATCATATAAATAGGAGTAGAGGAACCATATCCACAAAAATAATTGATGCAATAAAACAATAATTTATAAATATGACTAAGTGAATTTGAGGGGAAAACTACCACAAAAATGCAATTATAGAAGGATTCAAAATATGATACTTAAATACTAACCACTACCTCCAACATATACTACACTCAATCATTGTTTATTCCATAGGATGACTATGTTAAAAATATAATAACATAGATAAATGTGATAAGATAATATGAATTATTGTGTAAGACACAAGTTAGACACACATCATCCATAGACACATTAAATGTTAAAAAATGTTAACATTGATAGTGAGCACTAATAAGATGAACTAAGACGAGGACAAACATTAGTTGGAAAGGAGTTTTTATATAGGTTACATGGTGTTTTTATCATTTTAACCATATAAAAAATGACATTAAAGTATGCAAGAAATCAAAAGCTACATGAAAGGTATTATTTTTCATATTAAGTGTGTGTAAAGGTAGGGGAAGTTATATACACACTAGACATCCAAAAAAGTGGAGATTGCACAATGTGTTTTATGTGTCATATATAAAGATGAAAGTATGGGAATATTTGGTACCTCATACACAATGACTAATGAAGAGGGAGACTTTTGATAAATCTATAATGCATAGTCAAGGAGGAATTTAAGAATATTTAGAACAAGGAGCTATGCATGTTAAAGGTGAAATGGAATATGATACCCATAGAGGATACAACTTTGGAGATAGATGATTTCTTATTTGATATTTTAGGACTGAAAGGAATATAATTTTAAAAAAAAATGGATTGCATAACAAGGTATGTTGAAGTTGGAAAGAGGAAAAAAATAAAAAAATGCTGACATGATAAAATATGCTGAAAATAAAGACAACAATGTTGGAAAATGTGCTCAAAAGTCAAGGGAAGCCTTATGAGTAAAAATTACAACCCATAATATAATTTTTGTAATATGTCATGTCATGGTATATTGTAGGTTGGTAAAAAAAAAGAAACATAAATAAATAAATAATAATTCCTCATTCTCATTCTTGTATTATTTCAAGTCATGGTATGTGGTATGTTGGTCAAATATTTCATTCACTAGGTAGATGTCTAGGGTTCCATTCTCCTAATGAAATTTTTTACACTTTTAGAGTTTGAAAATTTTTTAATTCAAATTTATTTAAGGGGGTGGGAGTCTTGTGTAGGTAAACACAACATATATTGGATTTTTTTTGTGTGTATGCACATGTGTGAGTGTGATTAGTGAGCATTATTTATATTATGTTATTCTTTGGGTGCCTTGATTTATTGAATAGTTAAGGTATTAGTTGACCAAGGGTTAATTATCATTACTATTGGTTTAATAAAAAGGGATAAAACCCCTAAATATTATGTTGATCTAGGTTTTATGCACCAAGGATCCTGATAGGAAATAAAGTCTGGCTCTAGGAATGTTGAGATATCACTCCAAGGCATGAGTGACATGTATCAAGTTTATTAAAACTCCATTTGGTTACATATTATTTAATTTAATTATTTTAAAACCTTATATGGTTTAGATGTGACATATTTCTAACTTCTAACCTAAAGACTCTAAAATTTAATATATAATTGATGGATGGATTTAAACTAAGTTTAATCTAATTTAAAAAATGATAAAAGGATGGAAAGTCAGGGAAAAAGGGGGTTTGTTATTAAATTGAATATCAAACACTTCCAATTTGACCTAATATAATATATTGAGCATATTTCAAAAGTAATGCATCTTATTAGCTTGTTGTCAACACAAAATAAAACAAACACATTGAAAAGTTAAAAGAAATAATTTGCATTGTAACCCAATTATCATAATCAAAGATAATGTCATTTTTGAACTTCCAATCTTAATCAAATATCTAAAAATATTAAAGTATCATGTATAATCTAATGGATAATAATACTAACATAGTTCAATCTAATCACCATAATTAAAACATATTTCTAAGCTAGATATAGTTCTATCAACTTTAATCAAAATCATTTGAATAAAATATATAAATTTTGAACAGAAGACATACCAGTACAAGATCTCAAATAATTAGAAAATATTTTATCTTTCATTAATTATCCAAAATTTTCCATCCTTTACAATTAATAAATGTAATTTATATATCTTTTTGGATGTTCATAACCTCATCTTCAAAACTTCATTGCATGTATAAAGTTTGTAATAAAAATTGAGTCCTAGTTTAGATATCAAAGATAGCTTGCAGAAAGTAATTATTGATGACCAAGAAAAGATATATATAACACACCTACATTATTAAAAACACTTCAATATTCTTGAGTGTTAGTTTT
The DNA here is from genome assembly GCA_037957365.1 of Torreya grandis. Classification (NCBI taxonomy): domain Eukaryota; kingdom Viridiplantae; phylum Streptophyta; class Pinopsida; order Cupressales; family Taxaceae; genus Torreya; species Torreya grandis. Next base: position 214,413 of record JARHVA010009219.1, on the reverse strand, counting down.
ATAAATAATTAGAATATAAATATATGAAACACCCATGCAAACTATAGGTGAACTTGCCATTAATAAAAAAAGTGTTTGAACTGAAGATAATATGAGAGTAGGAATTGTGTAAGAATTTAAAGGAAATAAATTAGAGATGATCTAAGAGTATAAATGGCCAAATTAAGTTTGCACTAGTTTATATGTTGAAGGAGTAGTATAAATTTTAAATGGTTTAGATTATGATGAATAATATCATGCATAAACAACCAATAACATTTATTGCCATTTTTTTATGTAATTGAACATGCAATGAAATATGAGTCTTCTTTAAATTCATTGTTCTCAACTCATTGAGTCTTCCTATTTTTAGTTAAATTGAATAGTTTATCTTCTCTTATAAACTCAATTTTATTCCCTCCATATGGAATCTTCATTTTTCTAACCCTTTTCATTTTATTATAATTCTCATCAACTTTTATAAGTCTCTTGAGTTTTTCAACAATGATAATATTTTGCCAAGATTATTTATATGTCTATAAATTCTATATCTATGGGGTTATCATATTTAATTATTGAGAAGACATATCTAGGGAGGATGAGATGAAAATGGATTAAGTTTATTTTTGTGGAGGAATGATCATGTTAGGTTTAGGTTAAATGGGTGAGCTTAAGGATGTAATAGGTGGAGTTGTAGGAAACACAGGGATAACCATTTTTACCCTTAAAATTTGATCAAAGGTGGGATTTATTTTTATATAATATGTGAAACTTGGATCTTTTTTGACAATTGAGTCTACATGGGACTATTTTTGAGTGATTTAGATCATTTGTGACTCCATTTGGTGTAATGGATCTATAATGGATATGGAATGAATATATACTTGAAGACATCTTCAAAGTTTGCACTTCTAGGTTTTATATCAATACCAACTATAGAATCAATGTGATATTTAGTGGTAAATCATATTATATTTTGTAATTTTTTTCTATTTTGAATTATTTTAGTATAAAAAATGTTAATCTACATAATAGTGGTAGTATCGCTAGATAAAAAAATCAAATAAAAGAATTGTAGTTATAGATGAAAAAGTAGTAGAAAAACTAGACAAAGAAATAAAAATATAATGATTAAGTGGTGAATAAATTTATAGTGTGAGGAATAATTGGATTATTTAAAGTGATAGTAGTAAAATTGGGTGGGTAAAATTGAATGGTAATAGAAACAATAGAGGTACCAATTGGATTGCCTTCCTTGCTTATTTCCTTAGTAACAATAAGGCTTGAGTCTTTTGCACTTATGCTTCCTAATTATGTCATAATGTGAGATGAACTAATAATATAAGTAAAAAATTGTACCTATATGGGAAATTCATGGAAGATATAATATTTTTCTTCATGTTTAGCATCCTCCATTACTAATCACTCATCTACTAACTCATCCTCTCTATCTAAGTATAAAATGTTTAGTGATACCCATTAATAGTTTTATATCCTCTCCTATAATATGACCTAGGTAATATTCAAGTTAATAATTAGGGTCTTCTTGGATTTATTTGCGACAAGAGGCCTTATTTAAATATGTATTAAAGGATGAAGATGTGGATGACTGACCATTAGTGATAAGTTTGGGTAAATAGTATGAACTATAGGTTTAAATAAAATGGTGATCTTATGAAGCAAATTTGGTCCTATATCCATAAGAGGGTATTGTTACTATATATATATATATATATATATATATGTATGTATGTATGTATATATATATGTATATATATATATACATATATCTATATATACATATATATATATATATATATATATATATATACATATATATATATATATATATACATATATATATATATATACATATATATATATACATATATATATACATATATATATATATATACATACATACATACATACATATATATATATACATACATATATATATATACATACATATATATATATATATACATACATATACATGTATATATATATATACATACATACATACATATATGTGTGTGTGTGTGTGTGTGTGTTTTGGAAAGATAATGAGGACCCTTGCCTTTAGTTTCTCATATATTTCCTCAGGTTCATCCTCCTTCTCAGGTTACTCTATTATATGTGAAAATTTACCATATTCTTATTTGTATATACTAGTTGCATCTTCCTTTGTGATGGATGGGTTAAAATGAATAGTTAGTACAATATAAATTCTAATCCATGAATTTATCATTCTATTGTAATATTAAGAGTCAGCATAAAAATTAAGAAAAATCAAATCATGATCGTATTCCCTCTAGTCATAGATAGTTTTTAGTCCACCTTGGAAACTATTTATATACTAGACTACCACCCCTGGGGTCCCAATATTTGAACTCAAAAATTTTAAAATGGAAAGATCCTATATGATGAGAATACTTACTTAGTTTCTCCTAGTATTGGAACTATTTCTATACTATGTTGAGACGTGTATTGTGTAATTTTTCCATATTAGGTCTTTTATAATTATCATCAAAATTTTGAGATAGTTGATATGTTATTTCCTATCTAACTAACTTATTTGTAGCTATCTTGGGAAAATCCAAAGTACCACCAATATCCATTATAAACTTATGATTGCAAATTATATTTAATACCAATAACCCCCCAAAGTATTGTGTGATATTTTAATCTATTAATATAGCCTCAATATAGGTTGAGTATTTATTACTTTATATGCAATAGGGTAGAATGTTCCTATTATCTTCTACATGAAATTCCTAAACTATTAAATGTGATAGATGTCAAAGTCATCATAAATTTTCCCCCATTTTGATCTTGTGGAGATGTTCTAGTAGAGATCATAGTGACAAAAATAACATCCACTAAGTATGAAAGCTTAAAAAATTACAATTTGGCCTATTGTGAGTGACCCTCTCAATCTTAAAACTATACATTATGATCTCTCCAATTGTAGTGATACACTTTCCATATAGGAATATGGGAAAAAATGGAACCCAAATTTAATAAACATGGACATAGATGTGGATCTATGAATTTTTTATAGTAATACCATGGAAATTATAGCACCTGGTTTAAAATATGCTAATTTTGATGTTGTTAACGTTAATTTTCATGACTAAAGTGTTAAGGTCCTATTGACTAATTTGACAAGTCAAACTAGGTAAACGACCTATATAGTCAAACATTTTATAGGATCCCATAAGGTGTAAAATGTCTCCCATCATCTTCAACGAGGTCATTTATTATTATTTAGCTTTGTCATCTTTGTCCAAGTTAGTCTTATGTCATTCTAAGTCACTTTTTGGGTCATTTAATGAAGTGGTATTGTTTCCACATGAAGAAAAGTGTTTATAAGTGTAATATAATGTCCTACATGTCATAATATGTTAGGTAAACCATTTTAATACTAATGAGTTACATGTGAAATGTAGAAAAAAAGAAGATTAAGTAGTTTCATGTGGTTTTAGGTAGTTATATGGCCTATACAACAATTTGGGAACATGTGCCTAATTAAAAAGTGTATATTGGGATTACCATAGTCCAATTATATGTACTAAAATATACTTTAAAATTAACAAAAACATTTTATTCTTCCTTTCACTCTTTTGGACAAACTAAAATGGTCAATGAGTTTTAGCCTTGTATGGCCAGAAGTAGTTGATTCAGAGTAAGTGCACTAGGTGAGTGGTATTAATACTTGTGTAATATATGTTCATGAAAATAGTCATATGATTGGTGATTTATGCTATATGAACCATTTCTATGAGTGTTAACTCCTCATGTGTACCTACACATCCCCATGGAATTCAATTTCCTTTTTTATTTGGATCTATCTAAGAAATTCAAGTGTTGAAAGTGTTTTGTAATGGAATTAACATCCTTTTCACATAGTTATTAGTATGGTTTGCCTATGCGAAGGTGGAAGAATGAGAAAAACATATCATTTTACTAATTGGAAACACCACTAAGGATTGTACACATGTTTCCATCAATATCAAAGTTTATTATTGCTGTTTTGGTTTTTGAATCAAAGGTGATGTTGTTTCCCACATGTCACAACATGAAGATTAGTTTTCCCTTTTAAAGGTTTAGTCTTAAGACTATTTTCTATGGATTGAAAGTACCAACCCACACAAATTTATACTTATTTTTAATTGTCGCCTATAACCAAGTAGACTAAGTCCTTGAAAAGTAATGTTCATGACACATGAAGCTTTCAAGATGGTGAAGGAATGTTCCAAATGTAAATATCAAGACTGATCTATTCAAAGAGGTTAGATATAGGAGACTAGCTCAACACACATAGTCCTTAGTTTGATGTTCACATATAGGTAGATCTAATAAAGGTCTGAGCAACATTAAATGGAGATTCTTGAACTCACTTGACACTTTCAAACAAGTCTAAGGGCATAAAAAAATATTTTGATAATGGTGAGGTCATTTTGTGTAGTTAGGTTTGAGTTCAATTTTTTCATGTTATAAAATTTGTATTTGAGACACTTTACCTTAACTTATTTGAATCACATTTTGATCATATACTTGGTCCTTCCATAGTAGAGTATTTTGAGAAATGGATAGGTCTTATGGTTTATCTCATGTATCCCAAGAATAGGGGAAATTCCTTGAAAAAATAAAATGGTTAATTGATCAAGAGATGATGAAATTTTAAGGGTCTCTAATTTTGGTAGTTTTTAACCTAAGACACTTAGTAAACATTGTGCTAAAATGACTAAAAGCAACCTAATTTATAGTGACCTATAATAGTGATTACAACTATGGTTACTATGCATGAGGATGTTTACTCAAGTTTTAAATTATTTAGTGACATAATCAGTAATATATGGAGTTAAATTTTAGTACATTGACATGAGCCATCACCACAGGGGTTTCCAAAGGTATATCATGATACATAATTAACCTTATACAGTAGGAGACAAGTATATGTTTCTTGAAATAGAGGGTATTTTAGCCAAGTACATAGTGGTATCATGTACATTTAGAATATATATTGAAGAGTATATATTGATTTTAAAATTCATGACTATACTAATAATATTCAAATTTAGAGGTCAACACCTACAAACCTACTTAACATAGTATACTCAGTCTTGACCTAAGTAAAGATCAGAATAATGTTTGGAAGGTTTTGAGGTAGGTGAAAACATAAAATAAGTGCATGAAACACATGGATATCATTTATAGAGGACTAAATATCATATTAAAGTAGAAATTAAGATGTCATCTTCAACTTAGGCACACTTATAACTAGTATTTGTATGGTGTAAGATAGGAAGAAATGTAAAGGTATAGTGTGTGATAGGTAGTCTGATAGGTTATGAGAAAGTTTTGAATGATAATATTCACTTGAGAAGGTTATAATAATATCATAAAGGATCCATTTCAACTCTCATACCTAAATAATAGGGTGAAAAGAGACCAACTCAATCCCAACCCAATGAAGTATAAGAGGACTAATAACTAAGTAGCTAGTTTTGAGAAATTTAAATTTTGAAGCCCCTAGAGGAGTGATCTAGATATGTAATTTTTGAAATAAGGTCATAAATAAATATTTAGTCCTCAAATTCCCTTATTTTAGCCATAAAAATAAGGGATATGCCCTCTATTTTGTCTCAAATAGAGGGCACTCGTAGTGAAGACAAGTTTGTAAGTTTGGTACATGAATGATAAGGGGATGAGATGATAAGTATTGAAACACTATGGATTAGTGATAAGAGATATAATGAGTGTAAAAATATGATTATAACCATTCATAGTCCTTAGAAACCAATTAGAGGTGGTCATGGGTAGTTAGGAATAATCAGGTCTATTAGGCCTAAAACTAGACCTAAATCCCTATAAGGGTCTAAATTCAGTCACAAGACCATGAAACATTTTAAATAAAATTCATATAATTAAAGGGTAGGTATAAGGTTGGTTAAATACATTGAGTTATAGAGGAATAATATATATTTGTCAATTTGACATAAAAGCATGACAGGGGTACCCAAAATATACTTAAAAGATTGATAGGCCATTTTCAAATGCTCACATCTATATAGACATCAAACATGGGACCTAAATAATATTTTTGTTTTTGGAGATGGTATTATACTCAATGTTTGTGTAATTTTTTTAGATTTTTGATGTCTAAGTTTTATGAACTATCACTACGAACAAAAACCTTCTAAAACCCTCCTAAAACATTAGTTTTGAATTAATGGAGAAAATATTCAAGAAGATACATTTAGGAGGGGTATTTTGGCCTTATAAGTGTTATATAATTGTTTAACACTCTCTCAATATCTTTTACATCTAATTGGTATAAACCTTACTCATAGAGATAAGCTAAATTTATGTTTTTTTGGCAAGTATTTCATTATTTTACAAGTACAAAAGAATTTTAATGGATGAAAACTATTGAAGGATATTTATATGGAGTTATTATAACTCGATATACTAATATATACCCTATATTAATCTCAAAATTACCTCTTCTACATAGTTCATTTCAGGTAGTTTTGGAGAGATCATGAAAAGATTAAGAGACTACCAAGTGAGAAGATGAGAAGTTTGTTTTTGGGTCTTTTTAAGGTCTAATTCATGGAGTATAAGAAATAAGTAAATTTAAAATGTGTTATAAATCCTATTAAATGGATTTTATTTATCAAATTAAGGTCACCTTGATTAGAAATGTGAATATTGAGGCCTAAAAAACCAATGAATGATTGTAGCTGATGAGTAGAAGTATCATGAAGAAGGATATCATTTAAAGAGAAATATGATGACTATCAAACCTTTTTATAACATCCATAATATAATTCACATGTTTAAATTCTTCTTAATTTAGTTTCAAGTGGTCAAGAGATGCTTCATCATGAAGGCAATTTCAAGAAGGCTAATTGAAGGTCTCTATGCTAGTTTGAGAAGTTTTTGATTCTTCATATAGACACTTATTCAAGAAGATATTAATGGTATATTTCACACTCATTATCATATAATTTAAATATTTATCATTATATTTACACTTGTTCTTGTGACCTTTGAGATTCACTTCTTCTCTTTCCTCTCACATGCTTTATAAATGCAAGCCAATTTGGCTTTTGAAATGTATTCCACATCTGGTATGTCAAATCCATTATAGTTTGATATTATATTATATATATGAAATAAATATTTTTAGTTTGGTTTTAATTTGAAAATATTATTGTCTAAGTGTGTGAATTGGTTCATAGTTAATTGTCTAGTGATAAGTATTTATCGTTGCCTTCTCTTTACTCTTCCATGTTTGATGCAAGTATTTTCCACTCTAATAAGTCACATGAGGTGTATTCAAGTGAATATATATCTATATATATATATATATATATATATATATATATATATATATATATATATATATATATATATTTAAGTTTAATTAGTAACCTTAGTGTATGAAATCTGACCTCTAGTTTACTTATCTTGAGTAGTTCAATGCATATCACCTCCATGTTTGAAATACTAATGTTAGAACAACTCAAGATTTTGAGATGTTTCTTAGTGAAATTATATGTTAGTCTAGTGAAGATCACTCTAGTGTATCACCTAATTATATTATTGTAATTTCATGTTACATCTATCCATGTTTATCCAAGAAAAAAATTAGTGTAGGTGATAATCTATAAAAGACATATTTAGGTAGCTAGCCTTTAAACCTAGAGGTTTACCTCTACTATAGGCAACCCATATGACTAGAGGTAAGCTCATGTTTCCCAGATCTTATAATAGACTTTAAAACCCATATCTATGGTGACATATTTGGTGACAAAATTTTTGGCAAACTGGATGGGACTATTGTCTCAAAGACATCTTGTCAAGGTGAATGTTAGTATTGATAACATCATAAATGATTATGGTGTTCTACTCATCATTTTGTGACTCAATTCAAGGTAATATTTGGTTTTATACCAATTTTTATCATTTATTTTTTTCATACTTCATGGTCCTTACCATGTCAACTAATAGTAAAGTTATTAACTCCATAAACCCACTCCTTCATCTTGAACTTCCTATTGAAGTTTAACATCCTCAGTGTATCTTGACCTTTCAAGAGAAAAAAGACTTTGAAATCTAATAAGATCAAGAAAGTGAAGATTAACTTGATGATAATATGGATAGGCAACATTCCTTCCCATCCTTTAACATGAAAAATCCCATACACGTCAATAAATATGATGATATATGGTTTAATGCTACCAAAAGTGTTCTCACTTTCAATGGTAAAGGTCATGTCACCCTTATTTAGCATATTAGGGAAATCTCAAAATTATGAAGATTTCAAAATGTTATTGAGGTCAATATCTCCATTAACTTACTTTCCATTTACCTTTAAGGTAAATCAATTGAATGGTATAGGACATTGCTCAGAGAATGTATTACCACTTGGGATGATTTTTTAGAGCTGTTAACCTCAAGGTTTGAAGACAAAATTGATCACACATCACTAATTTATCATCTCAATGTGATTCAAAGGGTTCCTAAGGAGACTATGCATGAATTTAATGACATATTTAAATATCTTGGAATAGGCTTCCTCCTCGCATGAGACCACATAAAATATTTATGTTCCCTACATATCTAAGGGATATTAGAATAGACATAACCATCATGTTGTAGTCTATGGTTGGTTACACCTTACTTATATCTTATGACATAGACATTAGAGATGAGAATGGCTTTATACAAGCTATAAAATTACCTCCAATAGTATCCATGCCTGTTATAACAAACATGTCCACTTCTAATTCAAGTGTTGATAAAATTACAAATGTAAACACCATGTTTAGATGTGCCCCTAAGAAGGTAGAATATACCATTGATTGGGAGAGAAGGTTTAAGGCCTTAAAGGCTCAAGTTAGGAAAATCAATCTATAGTATGGAGTTAACCAAAACCCATACCCATATTTTCAACAAGGAAATAGGTACCCACCTCAATAATATGGTCAAGGCAGAGGGCAAGGAAAACCTAACTTTAATAGGCCATCTAATGCATATAACCCAACTTCCACTTCCAACATAACATCCATGGTACTAGCTCATAATAACTTGGTCCAAGGAAAGGAATGGAAGAAAAGATAACTCATGAATGCAAATTATTATGGATTATATGATTTTGTATCCCAAGGTATCCCAAAGAGGAGTCACTCCTCCATTTTTAGTAAAATATGAGAATTACATGCAACAAATTAAGGATGGCAGACCCAAAAGGTGAACCTTCAAAACTTCCTAGTAGTAGCCACATATGTCCTCAATCAAAATACTTAAATTTTAGATAATAATAGAAAAAAGAGGAAGGACTTCGTATATTTCCATGGTGTTCATACAAGTTCAAATATCCTTCCTGTAAGGTAACAAGTTATGATTGTAAGTGCGATAGTCCCTACAACTTCTACACCCATTTCAAATCAAAATGTTGGGAGGGTGGCTCAAAGTGTTCCATTATCACAAGCTCAAGGAACTTATTTTCCTTCAAGCACACAAGAAAAGGTAAACTCTCCTTATTTAAAAATTATTTATTTGTTGAAAAGTGATAATATATCTATATTTATTTTGGAAGTACTTCACATGTCTAATGAAAAGGAAATACTTCAAGAACAACTATCTCAAATCCACCTTAGTCTTCAACCATAAATTCATGGTAATGTTTCACTCATTAATTATAACACTCATATATTTTAACCCTCTTCCAAATATGAAAATATTCCACCCTTCTACCTTACTCTCATTGTGGGAGACAAGCTTGTTCACAATTGTATTGTAGATAGTGGGGAATGTACCTCAATGATGTTCAAGGTTCTGGTAAATAAATAATGTTTAAAATATGAAACATATAATAAGGTATTGCTAAAACTTGATGAGACACCAAATAAGTTAGTGGGACTTGTCAAGGTTTTAGAGTTTTCATACATGATTATCCAAGCCTCCCAATCCTTCAAGATATAGTAGTGGTATATTTACATTCTCACTTTGTTATCTACCTCTAAAAGGATTTCATAGCCAAGATAGGATGATACCTCTCAATTGATTTGTCTGTTTTCTTCATTAAATACAAGGTATGGAGAAAATCTAACCATTAAAAATCAACCATTGGCTATGTTTCATATTGATCCCTATGTAAAAGTAAGCTCTAATCTCAACTGCATAACCAATGATCAAGAAGAGTGTGTTATGGATGATGGATCATCCTCTAATATTGAAGGTATCTATAACAATTTCCTAGATTATTATGGAGATGAAAATTATGGACATGATTTATACACATTATTTGAGAATACTAACCTTGGAACATACATCATCCATGGAAGCTATGAATAATCTGACATAAGCATTAATAGTTATTTTACATAAGCTAATAAAGTTTACCTTTATCATATGAATTGTTTTTATAATTTTCTAAGTATGATATATCAAGGTTATGAAGAAGACAATGCCATTCTTATTTCATGAGATGGAGGAGTACATGAAGGTGGAAGATATGAAGAAAAAGATAACCTATGTCAATAATTCAATTCTATAGTTCAATAATTTGAGTAGTTGAGTAAGTCTACACCCCTTCCTATTAAACATGAATATGAGAATAAGGTTTTTAATTATTCCACAAATCATGATAGAGATTGTCTGGTTAAGAATGAGGTTGAGTATCTAGCTACTATCAAAGAAGCTGTAATCATAAATGATCCTAATGAAGCCAAATTAGAATATTTTTTCATTGAGGAGCAGTCTAAACCTCAACCTAAGGTTGAACCACTTTAAAACGTGTTGGATTATAAACATAACAAGATTAATAGTTCTATACATCAAGTACACTATGTTCAAGAAGAATATAAAGTTGAAGTGACTTTGAAGTCTCCCAATATTTAGTTTGAGAGGTGCTAGTTGGACATGGTAGATGTCAAGTAGAGTACAAGTTTAAATAATATTCTTAGAGGACCTAATGGAACATTCATGAGAGCTCTAATTAACACACTTATAACAAAAATAAGAGATAAATATGATAATTCAATTGACCATATACATAAGTAAGTGTTTATTAATAAATATACTTCACATTATGAATTGCTTTCTTGGAGCAACAATGATGCAAGAGGTACCATATTTGACCCTAGTTTAAGAAATGGTGAATTTTCCTTCACATAAAGTGTTTGAGGTGTTGTACATACTATGATATATGTGATTTGCTTATGTTTTTTCTTCATAAGTATTCTTGATAACACAAGACTGTTTGCTTACGTGTATTATTGTCTTATGTGTTTGTTTCTTGTTATTTGGTGTTTTTTGGTGTCTTTTCAGAGGTAGTTTAGTGTCAGGTATGGTGTATAAGTGACTCCATATCCCAATGGATAAGAAAAGGTTACTTTTTTTGGCATAATTGGCTTACTGCGACTAGGAAATCACCAAAATGCTGACTAATTTGACCACAAGTAAAATTATGTCAACCCCCTATTTATTCAAAATTATTATATGGTCCCCTAGGGTGTAAAATGTCTCCCATGGTCTTTAATGAGGTCTTTTATTATTCTTTAGCTTTGTCATATTTGTCCAAGTTAGTGTTATGTCATTGTAAGTTACTTTTGTGGTCATTTAATGAAGTGGTACATTTTCCATATGAATAAAAGTGCATGTAAGCATCCACTAACGTCCTACATGTCAAAATATGTTAGGGAAACCATTTTGAGACTAATAAACTAATGGTGCATTATTTAAGACAAGAAGATCATGTAGTTTCATGTAGTTTTAGGCATTTGTATGGCCTATACAATAGTTTGGGCATATTTTTACACTTTAAAAGTGTCTCTTAGGATTCCCACAATCTAATTTCATACTCGAGAAGCTTTTATAGACTTGAAAATGATCAAAATCGTCCTATATTTCCTATCACTCTCTTGGAAAAGCTAAATTAGCTAACCAATTTCATCTCGGTATGGCTAGGAGGAGTTGAGTTAGAACAAGTGCACATTGTGAGTTAGAGTAATCATTGTGTACTAAGAATTAATGGAAATATTAATATGACTGGTGATCTTTGATTTATAAACCATTGCTAAGAGTTTAAACTCATCTTTTCTTCTTGCACATTCCCATGGCCTTTAATTTCCTCCTCTATTTGGATTGATCTAAGAAAGTGAAGTGTTTCACATGTTATAAAAGGAAATTAACCTACTTATCACATATTTATTAGTCTATTTTGCACATGTTAAGGTGGAGGAATGAGAAAAACTTCTCATTTTTCTATTTGGAGACACCACTAAGGTCTACAGACATGTTTTCATTAGTAGTAGAGTTTCTTCGTCATGTGTTGGTTTTGTAATCAAAGGTGATGTCCTTTTTCCCACCTATCAAAACATAATGATCATTTTTACCTTTTAGAGGTTTAGTCTCAAGACTATTTTATATCAAGTGAAAGGACCAATACACACAAAGTCAAATTTTTTTGCAATGGTCACCTATAATCAAGTGGACCAAGTCCTTAAATAGTCATGTTCATGACACATGAAGATTTAAAGATGGAAAAGGGACTCTCGAAATATAAAGAGTGAGACTGAGATATTCAAAGAGCTTAGAGATTAGAGATTAGTCCAACACACATAATATTGAATATTATGTTCACTTATAGGTAGCTCCAATAGAGGTGTAAGAAATGTTGAAATTGAGATGTTGGAACTCACTTGACACTTTCAAGAAAGTCTAAGGGCATATAGAAGAACATTGCAAAGAATATGACGTCATTTTGTGTAGTTAGGTTTGAGTTAAATGTTTGAAATTTAGGAAATTTGTATTTGAGACACTTTACCTTAACTTATCTGAATAACATTTTTCTCATACACTTGGTCCTTCCATAGTATAGTGTTTTGAGTAATGGATAGGTCTTATGGTAATTCTCATTTATCCCAATAATAGGGGAAATGACTTGAAATAATAAAATGGTTTATTTATCAATAAATGATTATTTTTTAAGGGTTTCTAACTTAGGTAGGTTTTGATCTGAGATACTCAATAAATACTATGCTAAAAAGACTAAAAGTAACCTATTTTATAATGACCTATAGTAGTGATTGAAACTATGGTTTATAGGCAAAAGGATGTTCAATTATGTTGGAAATGATCCAATGACATCATAAGTAATAAATAGAGGTAAATTAAAATACTTTGACATCATTTATCGCCTACAGGGGTCTCCAAAGGCAAATTATGATACATATTAAAGTTATAGAGAAAGAAACAACTATAAGTTTCTTGAAATAGAGGAGATTTCATCTAGGCTAATAGTGGTATCATGTCCATTGAGAATATATAGTTAATATTATATATTTATTTTAAAATTCATGACTATACTCAAAATCTTCATATTCAAAGATCGACATCTACATGCCTACTTAATAGAGTATGCTCTTTCTTGACCCAAGTAAATGGCAGAATAGTGTTTGAAAGGTTTTGAGGTTGGTGAAAACATTAAATGATTTCATTAAACACATGTATATAATTTATAAATTAGGAAGTATTATTTAAAAGTAGGAACTAAGATCTTATCTTCAACCTAGGCACACCTACATCCAGTATTGGCAAGGTGTAAGCTAGTAAGAAATGAGAAGGTATAGTGTGTGATAGGTAGTTTGATAGGCTATGAATTATTTTTTAATTATGAGAGTCACTTGATAATTTTATAATAATAACATCAAGGCTACATTTTCAATTTCACACCTAAACAACAAGGTGAAAAGAGACTAGCTCAGTCTAAACCCAACGAAGTGTAAGAAGACTAGCAACCAACTAGCCAGTTTTGAGATATTTGAGTTTTGAGGCCATTAGAGGAGTGATATCACCATGTAATTTTTAATAAAAGTTAATAAATTCACATTTAATCCTTTGATGACATTATTTTGGCCTTAAAATTAAGGTAGATACAATCTATTTTTTCTCAGATAGAGGGTATTCCCAGTCAAAGCAAGTCTGAAGGTTTGGTGAGTGAATGGTAAGGGGATGCAATGAGAAGTCTTGAAAAACTATGGAGTGGTGTTTAGAGTTTTAATTAGGGTAAAAAAAGGTTTATAATCACTCACAATCCTGATAAACCACTCAAAGGTGGTCATGGGTAGTTAGGTACAATCAGGCATATTAGGCCTAAAACTAGACCTAAATCCCTACAAGGGTCTAAATTCATTCAAAATACCATGGAAACTTTTAAATAACATTTATATACTTAAATTTTAGGTATATTATTGTTAAAATAAATTGAGTTATAGAGTAATAATATAGAGTGGTTAATTTGACCTAAATTAATGACACAAGTACTTTGAATACACTCAAAAGCTCGATAATCCATTTTCAAATGCTCACATATGTAAAGACGCCAAGAATTGGAGATAAATAAAATATGGATAGTTTTGTATGGTCATATGCTCAATATTTGTGGAATTTTTCTAGGATTTGGATGTCTAAGTTTTATGAACTATCACTAAGAAAAAAATCTTCTAAAACCTTCATAAAACCTTGGTTTTGACTCGATGGAGAAAATATGAAAGGAGATAAATTTATTAGGATTAGTGTGGAATTATAACTTTTTTATACTTGTTAAATACTCTCTTGGGATCTAGGATACCAAATTGGTTTGTACCCTACTTGTATGGACAAGCTAAATTTAGGGTTTCTTGTAACTTTCTGATTATTTTTTAGGTAAAAAGGAGTTTTTATGGATGAAAAATATTGAATGAGGTATATATTAACTTATTATAATTTAATATTCTCGAATATTACCTCATTTAAGGTCAAAATTACATCTTCTACATAGTTCATTTTAAGCAATCTTGGACAAATAGTGAAAAAAGTAATTGATTTCTTAGTGATAAGATGAGAAGTTTATTTTTGGATATTTTTAAGGTCTAATTCATGGATTATAAGGTATAAGGACATTTGAAAATTGCAATAAAACCTCTTCCATCTATTTTTGTGAGAAAATAAAGGTCACCTTGATGACAAATGTGAAGAATGAGGCCTAGAAGAGCAATGAATGACTATAGATGGTAAATACAAGTGTCATAAATAAGGTTATAAATTATGGAGACATATAACTAATATAAAAACTTGTTTTAAACCTCCTTAATATAGTTCATATGTTTCAAGTCTTCCTATTTTAATTTCAAGTGGTCAAGAGATGCTTCATCATGAAGGCAGTTTCAAGAAGGCTAGTTGAATGTCTATATGCAAGTTTGAGGATTTTTTCATGATTCATATGGAAAATTATCCAAGAATAACTTCATTTTATATTTAAAACTCCATTCTCATATAATTTAATTTATTCTCACAACTTGATACTTGTTCTTATTACCTTTAAGATTCACTTTTTCTCTTTCCTCTCACATGCTTTATAAATGCAAGTCATTTTAGATTTCTTAATCTAATCCACACTTGGTATGGAAAATCCCTAATTATTTGATACTATATTTTTTATTTTAAATAAATATTTTAAATATGTATTTAATTTCAAAACCTTATTGTCTAAGTGTGTGAAGTGGTACATAGTGAAGTGTCTAGTGATAAGTATCTATCATTGCCTTCTCTCTACTCTTCCATGTTTAATGAAAGTATTCTCCACTATAATAGGTCACATGAAGTGTATTTAATTTTATTTTTATATATTTACTGTAATTAATAGCGTTAGTTTCTTCAATATGACCTTTGGTTCATTCACCTTGAGTAGTTTAATGCATATCACCTCCATGTTTGAAATTCTAATGTTAGAGCAATCCAAGATTTTGAGACTACTATTGTGAGTCATGTTTATTGGTGAAAATATATGGTAGTATAGTGGAGATAATTATAATGTATCACCTCATTATATCAGTCTCCTTTCATGTTACTTCTATCCCTATTCATACATGCAAGAAATTAGTTTAGGTCATAAGATATAAAAGACACATTTAAGGAGCCAACCCTTAAACCTAGAGTTTTACCTGTTCTATAGGCAATCCATAGGCCTATAGGTAATCTCATGTTTCATAAATATTATATTAGGCTTGAAAATACATCACTAGGGTGCAATATTTGGTGACATCAGGTCCTCTACCCAATATTTCAAAGTATCCATATCTTATTTTTCTTAAACCATTCATTTATTATATGTTTGTTGTAAGTCATGTCTGGTGTGTGTAATCTATAATATTTATAAAAATAAACAAAATATAATAATTATATTCATATTCAACCATTTTTATATAATAAATATTTCATCTATGCATGTTACCATAGTGAGTATATTAAAAAATATGTCAGGACGAGGAAATAACTTTGGCTTGGTTGCTACTCTATGCAATCCCATTAATTTAATGTAGAGTAGGTCATCAATGTATTATTTTTCACTAAGGATAGAAATGTATTTGTTAATATATAATTGATTTGATTTGATGATTGTATATATGGAAAAATAATGAAGAATGGAATTATATAGAGCATTTTTACCATTTTTTGTATTTTATAATTCTTGTTTGGTCCCATCATAGAACAATAAATGAGGTGGTTCCTTATTTTTAGTTTCCAATTTATATATCTAAGTTCATTTTTGCACTTATATTATGTAAATAAAATCACTTATGATTCTCAATTATCATTTTAACATGTTTATAAATGTAATTAAATTTGACTTGTGTAGAAACATATAGACTATAAGCACAAAATTCATTTCCATGATCTCCTGTTTGTGAGAATTAATTGTAGTGTGATGGTCTATGTAAATTATCATTCCATTTTAATTTGATTTTAATGATGTACATTTTTACATGGATTTGTTTGGTGTGTGTTAACTTGTCATATCTTCTAGGAGATTAGTCATATCTTTTGCCATTAATGTGCTTATCTAACTTTATAGTGGTTGTTGTATAACTTAGTCGTGATTTTATTTATTATATTTAATTTATATTTGAATATAAATATATCAATAATAATAAAATTTAAATATATCAATTTGATCTCTCTTTAACTATGAATTTATGGGGATTGTTTGGTCATTTTTACTTTAAATTATGCTTTACTTTGACTCCATGGGACACGTGAAATAATTTCACTTTATTCCTTTGCTTATGCCTTTTTTTAAAGCTCTAAATTTTTTTAGTGTATAGAGTTTTGAAGTAGTGACACATGAAATGACACATGGTAGATAACTATCCTAAAGGGACACATGAAATCATCTATAGATGACATGTGACTATTGAATTCTTAAAAAAGGACATGTGATAGCCTATCACTTCATCACTTGGGAATGGTCTTTATAATTTTTCATATTATGATATTTGTAACCATGTTATGAGATGTTGACTCATGGGATGACCTCACTTTGTCTTTCAATCATATACTTTGAAAATTATATTTATAACAAAACCCTACAATAGAGTGAGATGATGAAATGTGAAGCAATCTATTTTAGTCCTATAGTCATAAGATGGGTGGTTTAGATCATTTGAGAAAAGGCTTGTGATGAATTTATATAGAGACACTTGACATGATCTTTCTTAGTTGCTTTGTCACATGTTTAAATAACATTTCCTTTTTCTATTCAATACTTGTGATGAACCAACAGAAAAACATTTGGAATGATTTCATATATCAAGGATGATAAATTTGTAAAAATACAATATATCCTTAATTAAAATGTTGAACAAAATGGGTATGAATACATGATTAGAGACAAGTCTTGGTATTTTGTAAATATTTAGAAATCATATATTATTTTCCATACTCGATCAAGAAAGAGACATTTGGTGACTTCAAATATGACCTATAAATCAAGCTATCAATCTGTAAAATAGACCTATTAAACATGAAAGTAGAAAGGTTATGTTGGTTAGATAAATAAATGAAATTATAATAAAGGCTTTCAATTAACTTTAACTCTTATTTTATGGCCAAATTAATCAAAATAAAAGTTAATTTTAAAAATTAAACTAAACTTGTTGTAAAATTGATGATTATTGACTAATTATATAAAATAAACAATATCAATAAAGTTGATGTAGTTAGTTATATGTATGGAAAATAGTTTATGTCAACCAAGTCAATGTAGTTAGTATAAAAAATATACTATATCAGGTTTGTTGATAATGGAGGCCAAAATAAAATTTCAAAGAATAAATGGGTCCATATTTTAGGTTTTGAATAAATGGGTGTGTTGGTCATATAAAAATGGTGACTCAATGGGTAAATACTCCTTAATATTTGAGAAACCAAAATTTATAGTTTATCTATCATAAATAATTTTAGATCTTATTAGAAAGAAATAAGCTAATTAGAGAATACAAAGAGAATTAAACACAATCATGCAACACACTAACCCTTATCACTTTATGTATCATTTGTGATTATGTGAAGGTTATTTCCCCTTGTTATGAGATTTTTAACAAAGATTAAAAAAATATAAGGTCTCTTTGCCATATTTTTCTTAGATTATTCTAAATTTTAATCATAAAATGTATGGAAAGTCAGGCATTACTCTACTTATATCCAAGTTTTCATATCCCTAGCAAAGATACCTATGATTTCAATATAAAAATTTATCTACTTCCAACTAGGTATCCATATCTATAATAGACATTAATTTAATAACTTTTTCTATAATAGACTTATTTTTCAAGCAATCTTAGAATAAGTATTGGGAACTATCACTAGTTTGGTGGATAGGAATAAACATAATTGTAAATCAGATATTTCACTCATAGTTTCTCTTTCTCAATGTTTATTATCTCTTAGACAAGTATTAAGCATGTGAGTGTGTAGTTGATATTTTAAAATAGGAAGTCCTAAAAATTGCATGAAAATATGAAAGAAAATTTCAATAATATAATAAGATTATTTGATTTAAATAAAATTTTCAACTCAGTCATGATACATACATTGATCCCAAGACTCAAATCTATTATAATTAATCCATGAATATCCTTAGGTGTGATTAATCTCCCTTTATCCATAAGATATTTTTGGAAAGCTATCTACATGTGGTCATAATTGTTAGACCCATATGGTACTAACTCATAATGAAACAATTTTTTTATATTATTTAACCTTAACCTTACTACTAAGATTAATTACATTTATTAGTTTAATACCTAAAAATTTAATGAACATAAAGAATTAGATGCATATATTACATTCATGGCACTATGGTTAGATGAATAATAATAAAAATATTTATTTAATGTAAATATTCAACTTATTTATATACATCCACAATATTTTTAAAATATTTCTCAAGTTGGTTAAAAATAAACTAACTAATGGGTTTTAACCAACCTACCAAACAACCAAAATAATAAACTAAAACATAAACAACTTTGGATAAATAATCTAATAAACTCCCCATTGATCCCAAGGGGTATATATAATGAAATAAATATATAAATTACTTTTTAGTCATCAAATAAACTCTAAATCAATTATAATTGGCACATTATACATCTTAGTATTGACCAAAACTGATGTCACTCCATACAGAATACTGCCCTATGGGTTATGGTGTAAAAGGGTGATGAACATGATCAAGGCCTACTCATCCATTATGATAATCATATCATA
This sequence comes from Torreya grandis, assembly GCA_037957365.1. Lineage (NCBI taxonomy): Eukaryota > Viridiplantae > Streptophyta > Pinopsida > Cupressales > Taxaceae > Torreya > Torreya grandis. The sequence continues at coordinate 194,823 of JARHVA010009219.1, read as the reverse complement.
CTATATTATAACACAATAAAATCATGTCAAATTATATTTATCCACCTATAATCCCATCAAAGTGAGAAACTAAAGTTATATCTTCTCCCCTTATTAGGCAGGAGATAAGAAGTTGTGAAATAAGAGAAATAAAACTATATAAAACTGTATAATCCATGTCATAAATATCAAATATAAAGATATAAAATGGAACTAAAATCAATATAAAAATCCAAAAAATGCTACTATAATATAGCTTAATATTGAGCCTAATAGCTCACACAATATGGTTGAATCACTGATCACTCAGAATAAGTTATTAGGTCCATCAAAACCATAGACCTCAACCATATAGGATTATTAATAATCATATTTTTTGTCATAATGACCAAAATAATGGGATTAAATATAATATCTATCATTATAATGATCCAAATAATTTTCCTCGGCTTTCTTTTAATGTGAAGAGTAGGGTTGGTGAGACAGACATACATCTGTAAGATATCTAATACCACCACATTTGAAAAATATGGTCTCTTTCATATGATAACAAGATATTAAAGAATATTAATCACTAAAATAAATATAATAATTATAATAATACCTATGGTGATGTTTGTGTTTTAAAGATCCTAGAGAGTGTCGATGAGAATGTTTTGGAGACTGTCTAAAATGGTGTTTCTTAGAAAATGACTTAGAGAGTGTCACAAAGTGTGTTTCAAATAATGATTATAAAACTATTGTTATAAATTTAAATGAGATTTGTGATGGGATCTATTATTTTTATAGTGATCTTCTTGATTAATCTCACTCTTATTGTTTGAAAATTGTCACTCATGTTGAGTCAACAACTCATAAATAAAGTCAAATGTGGCACCATTAATCCTATCACTAAGCTGGTTCATTTCAAAAATATTTGTGTATTTTGAACTAAGGCCATTAAATGTGACATATTTCAACATGTCATCATCTATTTTTCCACCAGTTGTGCAATATTATTGATTCAAATTTTTCATATGAGAGAGATATATAGATACATTTTTGTCAATACTAAGCTTGTTATTAACCAACCTCATTAAGAGATCAATCTTATTATAGGTAGGTTGTTTTTCATATATATATTTTAACACTTTACAAGATTTCTAGGCATTTACTTTAATAGATTGAATATGTATAATTACCTAAGTGAAACACAATGATTTCAATAAAGTAAGGGCATATTTATCATGCCTTTGAAAATTAATTAATTTGGTAGCTTTAGTAGGTGGTGTGGTTTAATTTTACATTATTCCTCACAAATCATTAAAAATAAGTGATTTTTCCATATTCATCAACCATTCCTTAGAGTTTATTGGTGTTAAACGTCCATTTTTAGAAATTATGCTCACAATTTTTGCCATGGTACTATCAAAATAAGGAAATCTATCAGGGTTTGGGATTGAACCACCAAATATATTATGATTAAAAAGAGATTCATATATTTTTCAAAAAAATAAATCACACCTTATATCTCCATTTACAAATAACTTCAAAATAAATTTTGAAAAAAATATCTCCACTGGGTTTTGAATCGTGGATCTCTCCTTCACAATCCACTAACAAAATAAAATTGACCAACTTTCCTTTAATGAATTTATGTAAAGAAATGAAAAATATGTTATGAAATCTTGATTTTTGAATTAAAAAAATTACATGCACAATAATTTTTTACCAAATGATTTTAATTTACATGTAAAGAATAAATATATGCTTTGTGCTTCCCTGGTATAGCCCACAGGTAAAAACATTCATATGAAAATACTAGAATCTTTAGGATATGTTTGTATTGATATTTGTAACCTTTTTATACTAGATAAGTGCTCTATGTTTTCACACCATGATCTATAAAAATGAACAGATATTAGCCTCAGTAGAAATTCAACACAACATACTGTAACTTACTAATAAAATTTCCAAAGCCAGTCAAATTAATAACTACAATTTCAAAAGGATTGTGATGTCATTCCTAATGTAAATAGATCATTTACTATGTTATATGATGCAAATAAATAATATTTTTCTCTTATTTAAGTTCATTTTATAAATTACAAATGAAAAATTCATAATTTTGAAATAATAAACAGATAGATTCAAGGTTAGTAGCTACAACAATATCTCATATGTGCATGTATTCACTTTGATCATTCTTATTATTATGGATTTTGAATAGTATTTTTTATTCTCTACCCATTCAACCAAAAATTTGGGTTCTTAGTGAAATGGTAGAGGTCGTAGAGACATTGGAGGATAATGCCACTTTTAAGGATGTAATCTAGACTTCAAGAGAAAGTAGCATTAAATGATC